>JAHUTJ010058857.1:0-18810 GCA_036250325.1 Characodon lateralis
CTATGATCTGGGGTTGCTGCAGTTGGTCAGGTCTGGGTTCAGCAACAGTATGTGTTCAAAGAATGAGGTCAGCTGACTACCTGAATATACTGAATGACCAGGTTATTCCATCAACGGATTTTTTTCTTACCTGATGACACGGGCATATTCCAAGATGATAATGCCAGGAGTCATGGGGCTCGAATTGTGAAAGAGTGGTTCAGGGAGCATGAGACATCATTCTCACACATGGATTGGCCACCACAGAGTCCAGACCTTAACCCTGTTGAGAGTCTTTGGGATGTGCTGGAGAGGGCTTTGCAGAGCAGTCAGACTGTAGCATCATCAATGCAAGATCTTGGTAAAAACTAATGCAATACTGGGTGGAAATAAAATTTGTGACATTGCAGAAGCTTATCGAAGCAATGCCACAGCAAATGTTTGTCGTAATCACAGCTAAAGGCGGTCCAACAAAATATTAGTGTGTGACCTTTTTTTTTTGGTGCCGACTTTTTTTTTGGCCAGGCAGTGTATGTTGATTTACTGTGAGTAAGTAAGCAAGTAAAGTTTATTTATATAGCACCTTTCACAGACAATAAAGGTCACAAGGTGCTTTACAGAAGTGCACAATTATACATTAAGATAAAACAATAAAATGTAATAAAAACCATAACTACATCCAATGCACTGGAACTGTTAAAAAGATTTGCAAAAGAGATAGGTTTTAAGTTTTACTGGTTAACAATTCTTGATTATTTAAAGACAAAGGCTAGGACAGGACATATATTGTCATTACAGTTACTAAACAAGTGGGCCCCTTACAACTGGAATTTTGCTTCTAAGTGATATTTTTATTTCCTGTTGTGTTTAAATGGTTACTATCAACATTTAGTAAATGTGATTTGATGAGAATTTTAGTGGTGGTGGTATAGACATGCCAAAGGGGTAGACAAAGGCTGAGGAGGAAGGCAGTGTAAAAAGATAAATACCAGTTAATTTCCGACCTAATGCTTTGCTTTTTGCTTTTCATTGACACTATTTTTTCATCCTATTATTTTTATTTGGCAGAGAGAAATAAGGATATAATTCAAAAATACTTTATTAATCCCAAACAAAAATGAAATGTTGGTGTAATTCATACTATGCAGGTTTCTTCAAAAAGTTGTTGTAGATGCTGATGGCTGTGGGCAAGAAGAATCTCCTGTAGCGGTTTCTCTCACAGCATATATGAAGAGACCTCTGACTGAAGACACTGTTGTACGACAGTCTGATGAAGAGAATCCTCAAGGTTGTCTGTAATGCAGGCTGCCAGAGGAAAATGTCACAGATCTGAGTGCTGATGAAAAACGGTAAAATCACAGGTCTCGTTTCAAGAACTAAAGGACTGTTAGAGTCCTTACAAAAAAAACTCTGAAAGATGGCAAAAAAAACCCCACCTGTCTAATGTGATTGCACCAGCGTCACAATCCTTGTGTTTTATTTAAAACTATTATTATTGTTCTTAATATTCCACACACAGACTATACTGAACACCCGCCTGCTGCATGTGAAAATGTTTTGAAAATGTTTTGTGAAAGTTACTTCCACCAGGCCCAATATCTCACCTTCTCGTCATGACCCCTCAGTCTCTGTGCCCTGCTTTGCTAATTCATACATCTTTAAACCTCTGACTGTCGTCTCTGCAGGAGGTGGTCTGTTATTTAAAGTTGAAGGGTTCTCTGTATGATACTATTTCTCCTCGATTACTTAAGATTTCCTTCATAGGGCATATGGATCTTTCTCTAATGCATAGCAGTATGACTTCTGGTTTGGTCTCTGAAATTTTTAAACAAGCAGCTTTCTAGCATCTGATTAAGAAACCCACTTTTGACTCATCTGTTCTTGCCAATTATAGGCCAATTTCTACTTTGCCATTTCTTTCGAAAATCCTTGAGAAGGTAGTTTACAACCTATTAATGGCATACCTAAAAGAACAGAAAATGTTAGAGGTTTTACAGCCTGGTCTCATATCTTTACACAATATAGAATCAGGTATTTTAGAGTTTTTGTAACAATATATTTCAGTGGCATATCTTTTTTTAGTAGGTTACATTCGGTAGCAGAATCACAAAAAACATAAACCATTCATCTTTTTTACTACATTTGCTTTTTATCCTGCCATATCCAAGTATAGAATAGGAGTTTACAAACACAATAACTTCTTTAACCACAGTTTGAGAACCATGGTCCTGAACTTAAAATGGAAGCTGAATCCATGCAAGAAAAGAATGATGATGAGTCTTTTCGGCTTCTCCCTTATGCAGGGGCCCTTTTCGAAACAACCGGGATTCGGATCCAGGTGCACCCCATCAAAGACGCGGGTTTACACCACTACTACATGCACGGACCCATGAAAAAAAAGAATAATAACTAAAAAACTCTGTCTCCCATAACTTTTCATTCTTTAGGAATAAATAAATCTGTCAGATTGTGGAGCTCTGTGCTCATTCAGATTGTTCTGATGAAGCTAAGTAAATGAACAAGTTGATACACTTATAAGCCAGTTTTTGGATTTTAACAACAGTCAGTGCAGAGAAGTTAAAATTTGAGAATTATGCCTTGTCTTACATTTCACACCCTGGACAAGTCGCCAGTCCATCACAGTGCAACACAGACAAGACAAACAACCACACACACACTCATTCATGCCTAAGGGCAATTTAGACAAACCAATTAACCTAACTGTCATGTTTTTGGACTGTGGGAGGAAGACGGAGTACTCGATGAGAACCCACGAATGCACGTGGAGAACAGGCAAACTCCATGCAGAAAGACCCCTATTTTAAAATAGATTGTTTTTGGTTGTGTTTACAATTTAAATTTAATTACAGTGTGAAATTTGTGAGAAAAGAAAGGTTGTTGACTAAATCTTTTGCACAAAATTTTTATGCTTGGCACCCCATATCATGCTTCCCACAGTGCACTTGAGAAAAAGGAAGATATGCAGTCAAAAGGGGTCAGGAAGTAACCACTGAAGAAGGGAGTGTGTAACCTGGCACAGAGGTAAGGTTTTTGCTGTAATAAGAAAGCCTCTGTTTGCAGTTCACAAAGCTATTTAGAAGTACGAGAAAAAAATCAGTATTCAGATGTGCAAAGCTGTGACAGTCAACTTAATTAAACCATGCTATAAATCACATTTAATCAATTTTTATAAAACAAATACCTCCATTAATAATGCAAATATTTGACAACCAAGCAAAATAAACAGTTACCCAAAGGAAGGAACATGGGTACAAAATGGTGACACATGTGCTACATGGGGGAATGAAGTAGGGAAGCAGCAAAGGAACCTGCAGCTTTATAGAATCTTTCATATCTTCATGTGTGCTCTCTCATATTGACAAGGCTTTGAGATATTTGTGTTCACCCACGCATCATCTCAGATTATTGTTTTGCCCTGTAGGTGAGTGAAGGACATTGTGCACCAGAGTGAACTCATAGCTGATGAGAAAATCTG
Source organism: Characodon lateralis (assembly GCA_036250325.1). Classification (NCBI taxonomy): domain Eukaryota; kingdom Metazoa; phylum Chordata; class Actinopteri; order Cyprinodontiformes; family Goodeidae; genus Characodon; species Characodon lateralis. The sequence goes on from JAHUTJ010058857.1 coordinate 3,476, forward strand.
CTCTGGTGGAGCCTTGTCCCAAATGAGCTGCTGCATGAGCAGGTGTGAATGAGTCAATTAAGAGTTTTAATGAGGGGGAGGCTTAGATGAGGGAAAGCAATGGGAAGATGGAGAGGAGTGTGTTGAGGAGGAAGGTAGGAGTGGATGTGCATACCTAAATGAAGGCAGGAGTTTGATCTAAAGAGGCTCTAATGTGGATGGAATCTCTGCCAGTCTTTGGCTATCACTAGCCCATGTCTACTCTTGCTTGTTTTAGCTTGACTAGTTTTTTGTGGAGTGTTCGTTATAACACTATAACAACATAAATATAATGTGTAAAAAAAAAACAAAAAAAAACTAGGATGAAGATTGAGTCAGTTTTCTTTTGGTGGACAACTTTTCAGTGACAAAGTTTCTAATGTTTTGTTAACCATTGTGTGAGGAGGCATACATCTGTTTTAAATCTGGCTGATTTCCCATTGCCTTAAGGGAACCAGTTTTGAGCTTTTTGAAGAAAAGGTCAGCTTTCTTTAAAGAACATAGGTATATTTGGTCATCATTTTTAAATCACATTCATGCTGCTGTAAGTGCCTGCTGAGCAACTTCAAATATTAAAACTGTTTAATTTGCAGAACATACTGACCACTTTTCCTCACTCTGATACATTCTCCTACTACTCTCCATTATGGGTTGTCATTTTATTTTTAAACTGTAAGTTCTCTTTTTTTCTCCTCATAGAAGCTACATCTGTCCTGGTGTTTCTGTTTAGATGTAACACTTTCCTGGATGGAAGACGTAGCTGTTTTTTAGTATTTAACAGAGTCTCCTAACTGTAGCCAGTGGTTGAGTTACTGCGACTAACTGTTTGTGCTGTCTTTCATCCTATAGCCCTGAGAACTGGCTCAGAGCTTATCTGTCTAGCTGTGTTTATTACCTAGATGTATCCACTAAAGGATCTTTTACTGCCATTGACTCACTCTTTATTTTTCTTTAAAATACAAAGCACTGCTGTTTTTTATTTCATTTATTTATTTTTTGTATGCTCTGTCCTCACAACCCCCCTGTCAATTATGGCAGATGATTGCTCACACATAGCCAGATTCTGCTGAAGATTTCTTCCTGTTAGATGAGAGTTTTCCTTTCCGCTGTCACTACATGGATGCTCAGTATGAGTGATTGCTGGAAGTCAGTGACTTGGTGCAATCTGCAAGTTTTCTTTAGGCAGAAAACCTTTAAACCCATTTAAATAATAAAATTAACTTGACTGCAGTGTTTTTTAACCAGAATCAAAATGAAATGTATGTAATTACCTGTATGTCTGTATGACTAGACTGAATTAACTTTTTCTGTAAAGTGCCTTGAGATGACATTTGTTTAGAATTAGTGATTTATGAATGAACTGTATTAAATTGAATTAAAATGATTTGTAATTGCATATTTCCAAGCCCTAACATTTGCTTTGAACATTTTTAACAAACCAGCTCTGAATAAACTGTATTTTTATTTTATTTTATTTCTTTTTGCTGGCTCTCATCTATGATCTTAGATAATGCAACACAATAATTCAATATGACCTATTGGTAACATAAATAAAATCTGCCCATATCAAATAAACACATTTCACTTTGCCCTCAGGTAATGTAATTTTTTTTTTTTTATATTCTGACTGAAACTTAGAAAAATGTAATGCTCTAGATGTATTTCAGTTGTATACCTAACAACCAGTATACAACTGCATAACAATCTTTTTGGAATGCCTTCCATATTAGAAAACATTTGAAATGTTTCATATATTGCATTGTGTCAACTATTACATCTCTATGCTTTTTTTTCTGTTCTTTGTCAGTTATGAGCACCCTTTTTTTCTCTTGATCATTGAAGAGGCCTTGTTCATTGCGACAGTTAGGATAAATACATTGGGGAATGGATAAAATAGCTCAGTGCCTGGTCCAGTACAAATCCATCCACACAGAAATACACACATATGCGCGCACACATGGTGGATTATGCAAATTAGGGGTTTCTGCTTCCTTTGAAATGTACAGAATGAGTATGGAGGAGGGTTTGCTGTAGAGATAAATACAGGGTTCAGATGGAGGACACAGAGAACGAGCTAAGCTGAGCTTCACATGATGTAAATGCATTTTCCAAAATTAGACGATCAATGAGATCTGCTGTTATTTTGCTCACTTTATGTTAGTAATTTGAGTGTTAACAATTGATGGCAATTTCAGCTATTGGTCCATTTTTAAAACAACATTAAAAGTTATAACCCAGTCAGCATTTATTTGTTGGAATCCGGCTAAACAATTGTCTAAATGCTAAATTTGGTAGGTGTAGGGTTCAACAGTTAAAGTTTTTTTTTTCTTTAATTAGAAGTGCACATGTGCATCTGTTTTAGCAGAGACTAACAAGCATGCAAAAAGAAAAAAAAAACAAAACAAAAGACTGACAACAGCCAACTTCAACGTGTGGTAAGGGTGTTAAGAAAGATGAAACAGCAATTCTAATGTTTACCCTGAAATACTGTTTATTTCGAGCGGGTTTTTTTTTTCTGTCATATCTCGAACATGTACAGTTGAAACTAGGATCATAACTTGAAAACAGACTCAAACTGTCATGTTTTAGGTCAGTTAGGATAACCACAATTAATTGAAAATAATTAGTGCGAGTCACAAATTTCCTAAGTGCCAAAAAGTGAGCATGAGATTTTTTTTTTCCACTTCCGTTCAAATTCTGAAGTTTGCATACACTTCCTTGGTATTTAGTAGAATTGCCTTTTAAACTGTATGACTTCGATCAAATGTTTTGGGTATCCTTCCACACGTTTCTCACAACAGCTCGCTGGAGTGTTGGCCAATTCCTACTGACAGGACTAGTTAAGCTGAGCTTGGTTTGTAGGCTGCCTTTTTCACATAGATCTTTTCAGCTATGTGAACATATTTTCTATGATTAGGGGTTTGTGATGGCCACTCCTCAAAACTAACTTTTTAATTACAGTTTTTTTTATCTTCTCTGCTTTGAGTATTTTGAAAAGTTCCTCTTTCTGCTAATTCTGATGATGCTCTGCAATGAAAGAACTCCATAATTCATACAGGCAATGCGACATCCAAGGACACTGTTACAAAGCCACAAGTCTGCCAATGCTGGGCCTGTTGTTGCCATGAAATTAACCCTATCAGAATAATAGCAGTTTAACTATGCATGAATTCCAGAGAATGGCGGTAGGACAAAACAATGAACTGACACACTCTCTAATTATTATTCATATGTTTGACAAATACAATTTATTCTGCTGATATGCGTCCTGCCAAAATACAGAATGAAACAGACAGAGAAAAGTATGTTAACCTGTGTGTCAGCACCTCTTCACCTGTATTTCCGGTGTCTAACACGTGGCTTCTTTACTAAAAATAACACATCCATGTCAAAGTATGAGGAGATTAATTTGGAACAGGTACAGATAAATAAAAAACCTTCAGAAAAGGTGTTTTCTGTATTTCACGTTTTAGTGAAATACATCCTTTACACCAAGAGGTTACCCTACAACAATTACTTTAAAAAACTAATTTCAATTTGTGATTTTAGGAGGTGATTATTATAATCGCAATCTTTGGGATCCTAGCTGTATTACATATGTATGTTTCTGACTTTGTGACCTGCACTTTCTAAACTCTACACCTTATGATGGTAACCCCCATGTAAAGCATACATTTTTACAAGTACATAAACGGTACTACACAGATTTAATATAAAGGAGTAAATAATAACCACAGATAAATTATTGCTTTTTTTACCTGTCATTTGCATATTAGCAGAATAAAACCTCTTAATATACCAGATCATGCTCTTCCATCTCAGGTGTTTACTATGCCTTGCTTTTGTGAATTTTAGATTTTTCTGCTTTGAGTGTTCTGATAACTTTTGAAAAAGTATTGACAAACTCACAATATTTTTTCTCAGACATCTGATTGAAAAATACTTTTACCACTTCGGATGTAAACTTGAGAGCTTTCTTAGGTTTTTTTTATTTTATTTTGCAATATAGTTACCTACCAAATTTAAAATCATTACATCTAAAAGCTGGTTATTTAGCCAGACTTACGCCTAGAGAAATCTAACTTGAAGCACACATGGATTCACATGGATGTACAGCTCAAAGTGTCTCTGCTGTCTTTTTTGAAACACTGAGCTTGGCATCTGGCTTCATTACTGCATGATACGTATGGTAACAAACATACAATTGTGATCATGTTCTTCATGAAGATTTAAATATCAACCTAAGTTTGAGGTATCTCCACATTCTGCAAGTTCTGCAGCAGAAGAGTGCCAAAATTTAGGCATAATCGGTTGCTTGGTGTATATTTTGCTGCTTAGTTGCGGATAATTGCATGGCCTTTGTCATATATTGGGCAATCCTATTAACTGAAACTCAAACATCATGCTTCATCATTAGGCTATTACAACTCAGATGTAATCTTGGCTTATAAATTAAATTACCTGTGTCCTACATGACATTAGAGTCTGAGCGAGGGTTTTATGTCTGCAATGGGGCTAACAATGATAGGAAAGAATATTTCCTCTGGGACTGCAAATAAAAAAAAAAAATGCAATGTTTTAAGTTGCCCTGCAGGCACTGTAGGTCATTTACTAAAGAGTTTTAGAGTATGCCATTTATGTGTTTTGTTTTTTTAAATCACAGTAACTATAATATATAAGAGGGTTGGATTTATATTCTTTTAATTTTTAGATGGAAAACACATTTTTACAATGCTTTTCTGTCTAAAGTAACTGCACTGATAGGTATTTGTCTCCTACACAACTGGGGTTTAACCCTGTTGACACTTTGAAAATAAACTACATCAAAAGATTTACTCATCTTCCTCATGTCAGCTGGAGTCTTCCCCAACTGGCTTAGAGTTCACAAAAAGGGCAAGGCAACATACCCAGACAACAACAACATATCAAACTATCAGAGAGCTGCAGCGACCTAGAAGACATTTTGCTGCCAACCTTAGAGGAGGTAAAAACAGCCCTCGGCGTCAGCTGATGAGCCTTTTTACCTGGGTTAAACAAGGCCTTGTATAAAACATTTGTTTTTCAGCTGCTTCTATGTTTGGGAACTCATAGACATCTGCCTTGCGAGGGAGGGGGATATTAATGGGTTTATAAGATATAAATGTTGAGTTAATTTTCCATTGGTTTAGAACAATTTTATCTTCCACCAACAACATAAATGTTGCAAAATATTCAGAAAAGTAAAAAAACAGGTATTTTAGTACCAATTTATAGCAGAATTATTTTAAAGTTTGTGAGTTCCAACAAAAACAAGAAAGCACTTCTTTTTTACTTACAGTAGAGTAATCAAGTCAACTTCCTTTTACACTTTCTCATGATAAGAAAGCCTAACTAAATGCTTAATGAGAAAGTGTGCCACACTTTGATCACAAAATGGCCACTAGAGAGAGCAAGACAACACCATTCCTTATTGTCTTATTTGGTTTCTGAAAAAAGAAAAAGGGAAGTGAAGACACTGTCATTGCATTTTCTCTTGTATTTCTGAAACATTACTGGTCTTAACTATATCAAAATATTTGTACATATTAAATATCTAAATATGTATTAAATATTTAGAAAAGATAGTAAACAGAAAAGCATCTACTTTTTGTTCTTTTATTGAGAAAAGATTGACCTCATCCTCATTTAAGCTTTTTAATCATAGCACTCTCTTACTATTATGAAGGCCATGTTTTGCTATATTTAAGCAATGCTTAAAAAAATGACGATATAAGATTAGCCGCTGTTCCGGAGAACCAAATTTTTAAAATCATGCTAAAGAAATGCCAAATTGTAGGGATGTCTCGGTTCAGTGTTATAGGTATCTGATTGGGGTCCTGATCATGGCCATTTTAAGAAATTAATATCGGGAGTCCCTGACAAACCTCAGCCTCGATAACTGTTGTTGTACTTTTGAGCGTGTTAGCCGTACCTCTATGGAGATGTGCGTACATATTTTGAGTGGACATTTCTTATGAATTATAGCCTACTTTTTTGTGCACAACTTGTAAAAATGTTTTATCGTTTCTGCACAGTATTTTGTTGATCAAATCTGGATTTGCCACTCAGAAATCAAGCCTTTTCACTGCAATGTTCAGAGTGACAGAGGCTACTCTTGCTTTCTTTCTTTTTCATGTTGCCTACTCTACCAGCTGCACTCATGAACACACAAGCAGCTCTTGGTGCAGCACAGGAAGCTGTGCTCAGCTCAGCTTAAACACTAGAACATTAATTTTAAAACTTCGTGGTTGTTTGTGTGTTGCCCTGCGATGGACTGGCGACCTGTCCAGAGTGTACCCTGCCTCTCGCCCGTAAACTGCTGGAGATAGACACCAATTCTCCCACGACCCACTATGGAAGAAGCGGTATAGAAAATGACTGACTGTTCAGGACTTTGTGGAAGTAAATTTTATTAGTAAATGTGAGATGGGCCTTTATGTGTCATGGTGAGTGTTAAGGTAGGACCCAAATGCAGAGCGTAGTGGAGTGGATGAGAAAAACATATTAGTGAACATACTTCCACTTCCACCAGGCACAGGAACACAAGCAGGTGAGTAACATGAGCAGAGAGACAACAGGAGCGTGGGATCAGAGGACATGAAATAAGGCAGCAAGCAGGGTAGCAAACAGTATAGTTTCCAGGAGGAACCGGTGGAGAATAATGACAATAGGGAAGTATAAGTACTGAGGGTAAGTGGATAATGGACCAATGAATGCAGGGAGTTAATCAGAGGGGAATCGGGATTAGCTGGTGGGAGAGAGACTGAAGGTAACTGAAGGAAAGTGATTAATTAACATGATGGGCAGGGAGTGCAGGGAGGAAACAGAAAACAAAGAGATCTGAAATAAATAAACAATGAAACTGCCAAAAGAACTTAAACAGGGGGAACCAGATCTATCAGGAAATATAAACTAAAACATATGAATCAAGGGAAGTAACAAAAACCTAAACACCAGAATTAATCTATTAACCCTGAATGAACTGAAACAAAGCAAGAAAATTGCAATGCAGAGAAAGTAAACAGAACACAAACTCAAAATCCCAAATACAGCCAGATTATGAAATTGTGTTCTTTTGGTCAGCAGTGGTTTTAGACTTCTCTCCTATGGATTTAAATTTATTCCCAGTTATCCTATTGTTGAATCATAAACCCTAACAACTGAGGCAAGTGAGGCCTATCATGTTTTAGATAGTGTTCTGGGTTATTTTGTTATGCTCCTGGTCTTGTGGAATCAATTCAATTCCCTTTTATTTATATAGCACCAATTCACAACATATGTTGTCTCAAGGCACTTTACACAGTCAGTTCAATCAAATCATGCAGATTTCAAGTTAGCTACATACATTCCAAATTCAATCCTGTAAAGACTCATATTAAAAACACAAAGATGCCGATTAGAGAAGTTAAATAGCAGATGTTTATTTCTTTGGCGCTCTGACCCCGGAGGAAGACATGAATGCTATGAATGACATGAAATTGAATAATGATTTAGGATTAGGATTAGAGATGTCTTCCCCCCGGGATCCGATACTGGTGATGGAGAGGATGCCCGATAATAAGGGAGTTGGAAAGAGCTAGGAAGCCTGATGGTGGCGATGGGGTGGTGGAGGGTCGAAGCTCGGCGGGAGAGCAGGGAGATCAATGGTTGGAGGTCCTTAAAAGCAAAGCCTTGAAGGGTGATTAGCTGAGGAGGAATGCAGACTTGACGCTGATTGGTTGGAGCGGAGACGGATGATGGAGTCATAGTACGGAGCCGGTGGTGGAGGTGATTTTTCCAGATTGAATTTTTGTCAAAACTCCATTACTCCTAACTATTAAACAGTGCAGTCAAATTGTGTTTATTATTCAAATTGGTTAAAAAAATGTCTATCTAAGGAAACCCAGCGGAATGCATCGAGACAGTGACTTGCAGCATTCACTCCTCCTGGATGAGCATGTAGTGGTCAGTTGCTTGCATTGACTTTGTAGCAATCCCTCAAACTAATGTGCTCTTGGAGTAATGTTGGTAGGGCAGTCACTCCTGGGAAGGTTCAGGACTGTTCTATGAATTGTCTATTTGGGTATAATGCCTTTGAATAGAGTTTGGAACATCAAAGCCTCATGTTTTTCTAACCACTACCAGACTGATTGATATGAATAAATTTGTTTCTAATCTGTTGTTAAATTTCTTTAGATAGTTCTGTTGCTTTTTGAGATCTTTATGTTGCATCCACCCATCCATTCAACCATTCATCCAATAGGGTTAATCTACCCAACATACATATCTTCGGACTGTAGGAGGCTACCAAGTACCTCAAGGGAACATATAAATGCACTGGGAGAACATGCAAACTCCGTAGGACAGTCCAGGAATTTTAACTATACTCTTCAACGGGCCATCCTGTTGCAAGAACACTTTTTACTGTACCCCGATGCTATCCAGATGTGCTTTAGGTGCCAAAGCCAGGTAAAACTATTTTGATAAAAAAAAAATACCATATGTTCTTATTAATAAATAGCTGCATGGACAACAGAGCTTCCCAGGAGGAAACCAGAATTGCAAAAAAAAAAAAACAAACACTGGTGGATATATTAGTTGGGATATATGTCTTTGGTTCTGTCTACCTACAGAAGATAACTTTATTATGTTAACTTTGATGACACAGAGACAAGTTTTCCAGTCAACCTCAAATCAGAAAGGAGCCATGAACAAAATAAATTTCTCCTTTACCCAAACAATTCCAATGTGAAAAATATAAAAGTGCTTAATTTCAATATTTTAAAATAAATAATATTTGACAGTAAAGTAAGACAGTTAAAAAAAAATACAACAGCAATCAATCCAAAACAGTTGCGTTTTTGTTTTTCTCCATTGCATTACTTTTTTCGTATAGTTACCCTACAGATATGTTTAACATGTTCCTCTTGGCTGTGAGTGTTTCAAATGAAATCTATTAAATATTCCAGACAACCATGTAAATACAGAAAACCGTTGTGTAAATAAGCATCTACTGTAAAAATAATGACAATGGAAAGGTTTTATTTAGATGAACCGCTATGGAATTGTTCAGATAAGGGCTCTTTCAACATGACTACTAGCCCCGTATTAGTTGTAGATAGAAAGTTTATCAAAGTAAAGATTAAGGAGTATTCCTTACCTTAGTTAATCTATTGACTGGTCATAATCTCTTAACCAAACCCTAATTAAGAAACAGTCATCTTTAGATTTTTATATTTTATAATGCTTTCCTGTTGTGTGTCTTGGTCACATATTGGGCATTTCACAAATGTGTTGATTACTATTCAATTTCGAATAGCATTTTAATGTTAGACTACCAAATAGCCTTTCAGGTGCTACATATAGTGTTACATACAGTGATTTGCAAAGGTATTCATAACCTTTGTACCACAACTAAACCAGATTTTTTGTAATATTTGTGTATTAGACCAACAGAAAGGAGTGTATAATTAAGAAGTGGAGGAACAATCTCATGGGTCTTAATGATTTCTATCTAACTTCTGAAGGCAATTGGTTGCACTGAATTTTATTTGGGGGTATCAGGGTAAAGAGGATACATGGAAATGCACAGTTAACCCCTCAGATTTTCTTTTAAACAACACTTTGAAATCCATGACGTACCATTTTATTCCACTTATGTAAATTATGCATTCCTTTATGATGGTTAACGAATAAAATGTCAATACAATGCATTAAAGTGTTACTATAATGTGAAAAAAAGGGTGAAAGTGTTCAGGCTGTGGATGGATGGTTTCTTTTTCAAGGCACTGCACATTTTCATTCACTAAACACATGGAAGTATATTTTACATCTGTAGAGTTGCAGGTTGATCTTGATTTGATTGTTTATTATAATATTTAAATTTGTATTAATGATGCGGTCATCTGTTTCACCTGAGACCGCAGCTGCCAGATTTTCAGCAGCTCAGCAAATGTCTTTTTGTAAAATCACTTTTATTTATCCACCTTACAAACTGAATGTCCACTTGAATGAATGTCCACAATGAATAGCAATTCTGCAATGTGGCCTTGTGAGGGGATGTGATGTATTCTAGGGGTGCGGGTTAGTGCTTGAATGATGCATGTTCATATTACAGACAAGGATATACAGAGAGGGCGACAAATTTTTCCACATAAGTGCCTTCGGAGGTGCAAAAGGGGATGTGAAGGCCCTTGCCATTGGCTGGTGCATCTAACGGACTGGAAACAAGGCTTCATATTCAGCAATTTATGATCTGAATGAAGGGGAAGGAGTACATGAGGGAGAAGAGCAAAGTGAGTACTGATAGAGACCTTGGGAGGTGAAACAAAGGACATTGTCCAAGACAAGCTCTCATCAACAGATGATGATGAGAGACGCCCAGCAAGCAAAATCGAATGAGATTGCTTCCTCCAGTATCTGATATTTATATTGCCTTCTCTCTGTTTTGATTCAACTTTTATCTTTCTGACTGTGATAACAAAAAAAGCATGCAAGCCTGTCTCAGGGACAGGTAACAAAGCTGAAAATAAAATGAATGATGATACTTTTCTTATGGTCTAAAAAGTAAGATTGAAACATATAAGTAAAGCCTGATTCTTCACATCCAACTTTTCACTTATTTGTAATCAGTTTTGTCTTGAATGTTACTTTATATTGAGAGAAACAGCAGTGAGTCATTATTTAGTCACCACCCCTCCTTACCCTCTCCAAGCTTTTCTGTGTCCACTGCCTTCCAAGTTTGCTGTTGACAGACTCTCACTATCTCTCCTGGATGATTATGTTGGCATTTGGCAGGTTGTTATGAGACCATGTGATTAATCCTTCAGGGTGGAGAAACAACATTAACCTGCCTCTCTGTATTTGCCACTACATCACCTTAGAGAAACACCCTGGTCCAACAGCCCATGGTATGTTATAGTGTAAATGTGGAACTACAAGTGCATTCCAATTTTCCACAAAGTCCTTAGCTCTTTACTTTAGGTAAGCATCCAGCAACAGTGAGAATTATTTATGGCATCTCCCAAATTTCCCCCTAGAATTTGTACTAATGTGGTTGGGCTTAATCCAACATTATTTGGTATTAGTAACCAGCACATTAGTCTGTGTATTACACCTTTTTCCTGTTACCCAGTGCATTACTTGGAAAAAACATGTTTTTAGGGAAATTGCATCAGGATCATTTTTAACATTTTGTATGTCTATGTTTGAGCTAGAAAAACAGTATTGTAATGACAATCATAGATTCTATAGCCTTGTCGGTTGCTTAATCCTTGGTCGATATAGAAAATTATTCTTGGAAGCTTTCATTCAGATCTTTGGACAGTAACGGGTCATCAGTGACCTATAAACCCTGCAAGGGACAGAAATACTTCAGGGGACTAACAAAATATAAAAAAAATATCATCTAGAGAAGGGAGACTGATAGTTGGCTTCCGACTTTACCTTATAACACCAAATTGGACAAAATCTCTAAACAATGAGGTAATTTAATAATCTAACATTGGCTAATGCTTATTTTCAAATTAAAGTTGTTTTGCTAAACTTGCTATACAAATTATTTATTCACTGACTCATTTTCCATTAACACTTTTTCCAAACAGATTGAAAATCCATCACTCGTTCTTGCGATTCTTGTGCCACTTGGTAATAGAAATATGCCTCCATCCATCCATCCTGAATCAACCTATTCAACTGCTACCCTGTCCCTGACCATCACTTAAGAACAGCGCCCCAACTATTCTGCTTGAGGTCGAGACTTAACCTAGAGCAATCAACCTTTTTCCTTTTGAGGACCATGGTCTAAGACTCAGAAGTGAGGATCCTTGTGTGCAAGGGAAAATTTCAAGATGTAGATTTGACTTCAGCACTTGTGTGTTGTCTTTGTTTATAATGGATTCTATTGTAATGCTGTCCAAAACATATGACAAACCACTTAGGATTGTCAAAAGGAAAAGACTAAAGAGCGTAAAGGCAGTCAAAAACCTGTATACTGCAGTCAAGCAGTGGAAATTGTGAATGATAGAATATACATTCTGACAGCTTTTCTTTCCCTTGATATCACTGCACCACATAGCTTTGTGTTTTCTCTTAAACATTTGTCTGTACTACTCAGCCTTCTGCCAATGTTGGAATCCATATGTCTTCCCCTATGTTTGATGCAGATGGAACAACATGACAAGGGCACAGGAGCCAATCCATTCCAACCTTGTCATTTGGAGGCATTTCGATCTGCCACAGCACTCTTCCATCTCGATTAGGGGTGTCCTGCTGTGGAGAGACAAGCCTGTGCAAGTGTTTGTGCATGTTTATGTGTGTCTTCATTTGTGTTTGTGTGTGCACGTGTGTGGTAAAGAAATGGGAACGTGTTGCTTAGCTGAGGCTGCACTGTGATATCCTCATCTTACTCATCCTTTGAAACTTGTCAGAATTAACACCATTGTCATGTTGTGGTTGTGAGGAACAGTGCCACTTTTCCATCCTAGAGACAATTACTGTTTCTAGCCCTTGTATGGTATTCACTTTTGGGACTCTCTAGTATCCCTTGGGTCAAATTGACCCGGGACATGTTTGGGGTTTAAAAAACAATTATAATATAAAGTTTTACTCTAATATAAAATTTTAACCATCAACATATATTGTCTTTATCTCAATTTCAAACAATTGAGATATGAGACCGGTTTCTTAGATAAATATGTCTGTGAGGCTCTTCCAGAGGCTGGCTCCTGGGCTGCTGCAGTGGCTGGCTCTGGGGCTGCTTGTGGTGCATATTCCGAGTAAAGTCCATCTTCAAATACACTTTCAGAATCTGATCACTCTGAATTGACATCTAAATTATCCTCATATTTGGAGACATATTCCTCTTCCACATCGCCATGTGTTTGACTCTGTTCAGAAATTAGCTCCAAAACCCTCTGACAGCTAAATCTTTTGGTCGTGATGGTGGAAGACTCTATTGTGATTTTGAGGTATTTAGATGTATTTATTTATTTATGTATTTGTCGCAACCCATTGATTGCATATAGTGCGAGAAAATGTTTGATTTTTACAATGTTATGAAGTAACATCTAAAAAAGCGTTTGAAGGTGGACATATGACAGAGAGTAAAGAGTGTGGGAAAGTGAGAGCAAGCAGCTTATCTGTGCTTTGATGACAATAATGTAACATTGTGTGTGTGTGTGTGTGTGTGTGTGTGTGTGTGTGTGTTTGTGTCTCTGTGGGCATGTTTCTGTGTGTATGCGGATAAAACTAACCCGAAGACCATATGAAGGCTGTAAATGTGTGTGGGGTATTGTAGCATGTGTGCTAAATATTTTAATTTTTTTGTACATGCTTATCAAATAAAATAAGCTAAGGCCATTGAGTTTCAGGTAGAAAACATATACATGTATAATGTTTCTTCTTGTAAAAATTTGAAATGGGTCAATTTGACACAAATACCATACAAGGGCTAGAAGATGAATAAGAGATGTTAGAAAACAAAGACATACAAGTGGTAGATTTATAGATGCCCATGTGCTGATGTGGTACAACTGAAGTTATGTTTTGCTGCTCATTAACTTGAATAACATGGCACAAATAAGGTTTGGTTTGCTTTTAAAAGCTTTCTAAAAATTGACATGTTTTACATTTAAATATATCATTTTTTATTTATGTTTGTATCTTTAAGTCTTCCTGCTTAACTGGCTGACCAACAAATGACTCTGCAGAAGTGGGACACTCGGGCTGTGAAACAAAAGTTAAAGTTTGATGAGGAAGGGATTGAGGAAAATCCTTATGCAGTTCTGCTAATCCTCGTTATCATATAAATGACTTGGGGATCGATATGACTGTGTTCTGTAACATCATTATGAATATTTACACAAAAGGCTTAAAAAGACAATGGGCAACACAATGTGACTACTGACGTTCTGAAAAGGAATGCCCTGATCTGTTTGCAAATGTCAGCTCAGGTTTGTTTTCAGTGATTGGTTCATAACTAAAGTCTACTTCTATGCCTGCTGTTGTGGTATCTACCAGATAGAGCCTTATTTTGCAATTTTACATTTTCAAATGAAATCACGGCCTGCTTGTATGTGCATGCTTGCAACACTGTGTTACATTTATATAACATTATCTAACAAATATGGGTTTTCCTTTATCTTCTAAGGGATTTGCAATCATTGTTCACAGCGTGAGAGGGTCTGTCTGTCTGTCTGCTAGAAACTTTCAGAAAAAGAATTCTGCTGAAACTCTGTTAAATAACTTTTCAATCAATTTATCTGCATAGCACCGACTGAAAACAGATGTTATCTCAAGGCACTTTACCAGACAGACAGATCCATAGTATACAGAAAAATATAAAATCCAACATACCCCAACATACTGTATATACAAATTCAAATTTGATTATAAGTTTGATCCTACTTATGATGCAGTGAAGTAAAATTTTGTTTATATTGGTTAAGAGTTTTCTATCAAAGGAGTCCCAGTTGATCCTCCTGAGCAAGTATGTGGTGACAATGGATGGTTGATTTTACAAAGTTTTACCTATTTCAAAGCAAAACTCAAACTTTATGAAGCAGGAAAGAAAACCTTTCTGAAGGATGTGTTGACACAATATGAACCTGCTTCAAAAATTAAGAGCTGAATAATAGGGAACCACTCGTGGCCATAAAATATCTGTCACTGTCTCGAAAAGCTTACCAAATACTACGGCTAAGCGGGTCACAAATACAGTGCTAGCATAGACCCTACTGATCAAATGCAACATGTTTATTTCCATCTTAGTTTTAAAAATATACACTTTTTTATCTATGACATCGAGTTTGAAATAGGAATGTGTGAGTTTGAGATAGGAATATATTTTAAAAACATTAAAAAGAGAGAGAAAAAAACTTGATCTCATTTTTAGTGCTGAGTTTGCATTTTTTGTCTGAAATAATGCACTAGGCACCTCTGCAGGTCTCCAAAGCAATATGCACATTCAGTCATATTGTACACAAGTTATGTTAATCAGAGGACATCATTCTGCACATCCTTGGTCTGTATTTAATCAAGGCTTATTCCTACCAGACCCATGTGGATGAATATTTATTTACAGATATGACAGTTTCCGATGTTTGCTTTATTCTCTCAGTACAGTCCCAACTTGTGCAAACAAAAAGAGACAGTATTACAGAGACCACAAACACACAAACACAAACACACACAAACACTCACACACACACACACACACACACACACACACACACACACACACACACACACACACACACACACACACACACACACACACACACACACACACACACACACACACACACACACACACACACACA
>JAHUTJ010058858.1:0-18805 GCA_036250325.1 Characodon lateralis
AATGAACACCATGTTCAAACATAAGGGTGTCCATCAGTGCACTTGGCACCAGGACACCCTAGGCAGGAGGTCAATGATCGACTTTGTTGTCGTATCATCAGATCTTCGGCCACATGTTTTGGACACTCGGGTGAAGAGAGGGGCTGAGCTGTCCACTGATCACCACCTGGTGGTGAGTTGGATCCGCTGGAGGAGGAGAAAGCCAAACAGACATGGCAGGCCCAAGCACATAGTGAGGGTCTGCTGGGAACGTCTGGCAGAGCCCTTGTCCAGAGATGTATTCAAGTCTCACCTCCGGGAGAGCTTTAACCAGATTCCGAGGGATGTTGGAGACATAGAGTCTGAGTGGACCATGTTCTTTGCATCTGTTGTCGATATTGCCGCCCGTAGCTGCGGCCGTAAGGTTTGCGGTGCCTCGAGGGTTCATGGGAGTTTGCCCAACCAGTCCACATGTGTTTTGTGGACCTGAAGAAAGCATTCGACTGTGTCCCTCGTGATATCCTGTGGGGGGGGCTCCAGGAGTATGGAATCGGTGGTCCTTTACTAGGGGCCATCCGGTTTCTGTACAAACGGAGCAGGAGTTTGGATCGCATTGCCGGCACTAAGTCGGACCTGTTCTCAGTGCAAGTTGGACTCCAGCAGGGCTGCCCTTTGTCACCGGTCTGGTTCATAACTTTTATGTACAGGATTTCTAGGTGCAGCCAAGGCCCGGAGGGGGTCTGGTTTGGGGACCAGAGGATTTTGTCTCTTCTTTTTGCAGATGATGTGATCCTGCTGGCCCCCTCTAGCCAAGACCTACAGCATGCACTGGGGCGGTTCGCAGCCGAGTGTGAAGCGGCTGGGATGAGGATCAGCTCCTCCAAGTCCGAGGCCATGGTTCTGGACCAGAAAAAGGGGGCTTGTCCGCAGTAGTGCCGCAGTAATGGGGTCACTGTGCCGGTCCGTTGTGGTGAAGAGAGAGCTGAGCCGAAAAGTGAAGCTCTCGATTTACCTGTCGGTCTACGTTGCTACCCTCACCTATGGCCATGAACTTTGGGTCATGACTGAAAGAAAGAGATCCCGGATACAAGCGGCTGAAATGAGCTTCCTCCGTAGGGTGGCCTGGCACTCCCTTAGGGATAGGGTGAGGAGCTCGGCCATCCGGGAGGGGCTCGGAGTAGAGCCGCTGCTCCTCCACATCGAGAGGAGCCAGTTGAGGTGGCTCGGGCATCTATACCAGATGCCTCCTGGACGCCTTCCCCGGGAGGAGGCCCAGGGGACAGCCTAGGACACGGTGGATGGACTATGTCTCTCGGCTGGCCTGGGAACGCCTTGGGCTCCCCCCGGAGGAGCTGGAGGAGGTGTCTGGGGAGAGGGACGTCTGGGCGTCTCTGCTGAGTCTGCTGCCGCCGCGACCCGGTTCCGGATAAAGTGGAAGACGACGAGAAGGAGTACGAGTATATTTTCTTTAACAAAGGTAAAATGGGAAATGTGCAGAAACTGGTAAATTGCCAACTGTACAAAGAAAGAGAAAATGTAGGTGAATCAAAATGCTATAGTAAACATGAAATAAATAAATCAACACACTACACTTAATGTGATCAATGAGTTGTGAGATGAAGCTTACTCTGTTGAAGTAATCTAATCGCCAGGCGGCGTTGAGGGATTCGGAGTTAGAGTGTTCGGCACAGACGTTTCTCCGGTAAGGCTTGAGAGATCTGTGAGCAATGATGAGGAGTTCAGGAAGGAGGTACTCGCGTTGGAGGGTGAACAGGTTACTCTTATGCCTTGGTTCAGATGACGGTGAAACAGGAAGCTGCCAGCTGGTTATTGTCCAGACGAAGTAAACAGGAATCTTGGATCTTAGTCCACAAAAATAGGAGACCTTTCTCCAGAAGTCGAAAATCGAAAACAGCAAAACAAAGCTGAGAGCGAAGTCAGGCATCAACAAAGGCTTACCAAAGGTTCAGGCAAAACAACCTGCAAAGGAGCACAAACGAAGGATACTTAGAGCATAGCACAAAACAAAAATTTGTTGTGGCTGGAGCTTGCACCACTGAAGGCAAACACTCTGGCGCTGAAGTGCTGGCAGCCTCCTGCTTAAGTACACCTCCAAGCAATCAGCAGATCAGTCGCACCTGTCACCCAGCACACCTGGGAACTCCAGCACCATCTGAGAAGTGAACATAGTAACAAAAGAAAAAGAACACATACACAAAACTCCAGATCCTGACATTTTCCTCCAATTGTGAAATGGTTTTTATGGCCGAGCACCTTAGTTTTAGTTTTACAGCCATGGGACATGTCTCCAAAGATCAACCTCTTTGTCCCTAAGTGCTCTGGCAAACTGGCTTTTAATGGTGCTTTTTGGAGTAATTGCATCTTTCTTCCTGAGTGCCCTTTCAGCCCGTGTGTGTACAGGACTTGTTTCACTGTAAATAAGCTTTGGCCAGCATATTCACAAATTTGCTTTTGTTCTGGGGTTGTTGCACATACTTCTTATGAAAACATCTATTGACGGGACAAGTTTTCATCTCCACAGATCTATCTTTTGTGGATAAGTGGCAAGAAGAAAGCCTTTGTTGAAACCCATGAGAAGTCTATGGTGCAGTTTGCCACAAGTCATCTCAGAGACACAGCAAGCATGGGAAAAGGTGCTCTTTCTGGCTTGCACGCAAAATGCAATGTGTGGTGAACAACTGACAATGCACGTTGCCCTGAACAACTTTTGCAAGGTAAAGGTTTTTGATGGTCAGGATCTAACTCTGGTTTTCATATTGTTAAGATGATGTATAATAGGCCTTAGCTTAAAAATGTTTAGAATCAACAAGGAGGGGGTAGCCATCATCCATAATCATCCAAGACTACAAGGAGTTGGTTTTAGCAATGGGAAAGGCTACTGTTTGAGTTTAGCTACAATATAAACTCTAGTTCAACTGATTGTATTGCTTGATGTGAAATCCAACAAGACTGAATTTAAATTATAGCATATGATTAACAACATATTATATATATTTAGTATGTAGACTGTTGTTCAAAGATTGATTTTGAAGACACAAAAGAGAAATGTATTTATTAACATATGTAAATAAACTAAGATCATTTTCTTAAAACAGAAGGAGCATATGTCATAGCTTTCATTGTTTGCAGTCCTATCCGATATAGAGTGCCAAGTTTCCATGGTTTGTTGTTTCTCTGCAGTCTGCCATTATCTTGTGAATTGCCCATGGCGTAAGTAACATTGAATCTTAGCTCACTAGTCGCTAGAGAATGTTTATTCCAAAAAACAGATTCAGGTCACATGTTCATACTCGGCGTGAGCATTATTTGCAATATAACAATTGAAAATAAAGTATGTTGTTTTAGATGGAACATTTCCTAAGATATTATGCAGAGAATAAAATATTTTTTTAAATATGTTGATTTAATCATGTTCAGCTAACCTACTCATATACATGAAACGTGCGTAAGAGGTGCACTACAATCAAAGTGAGACCAATAAATGTTGAGCCCCATTTCAAATAATTTCTCTAAAACAAAGATGGATCATGGCGTCAGGCTTTGTTCTTGGAGAACACGGTGAAATACCCAATGACTGCAAATTGAAAGGCACAATAGTTTGGGTTAGGCGGTGTATTGCATGTTAAAGATAATATTGTGCTTGGCAGATCACTGTTTAAGTTTGTGCTGTTTTGTATGGCTAAATCTTAGGCTCCAGATGTGACAGAAAGGAAGAATGCTTTTGTCTCCTTTGCTTAGAATCCATGTTTTTGTGTGCTGGCCCACTCATATTTGTGTGTGTTCATGAATGTGCATGTACTATGCAACTCAACTGCCAAATTCATTAAATTTGCATTACTCAGCCCAATTAAGAAATTAGCCCTCCCGTCTGTGGAGTAATGAAAAGATGAGTTGAGTACCAAAATGTCTAAGACAGAAACACATCAAAATGGAAGATGAAAAAATGGAGAAAGCAGTTGTCTGAAGTTTTCTGAAGTCCTTAATAGGACTATTTAACTAAACAACAATTGTGAATAGTGCTTGAAAGTAAAGTGTCAAGGTTTGTATTAGATTTAGTTTACACTAATAGAATAATTTTATTTAATTTTGTCTCATACCAGGTATAATAAAAAACGTATAGCCATACCAGTTTTAAGATCTTAATGTATGAATGATTTGGTTTTCCCCTGGTTCACAAACAATAATATTTAGTCAAGTTTGGCCCTGCTTACCCTGGGCTAATTTACAAAAGCAATTTTCAACACAGGCTTCAAATCATGGTCTGAGGTCTTCCTCATGTTTGCGTGCATGCATGGGTTCTCCCTCTTCCTCCCACATTCCAAAAACATGAATGTTATGTAATTTGGTCTTTCTAAATTGCCCTTAGGCATGCATGTATGCATGGTAGTTTGTCCATTGTGTCTCTGCCTTGCCTTGCAATTCACTGATGACATGTCCAAGGGTGCACCCTACAATAAATAAATCATAATAATTTGAGTTAAACATAGCTTAATGGAAATAACTCAATATCACTCTCTTCTGGTCAGGCAGGAGGCTGGTTGTGTAAACAAATCAGCCCAGAGTTTTTGCCACCCTCAGGGCAAATCTCTGTTCTGTCTTTGCATGTCAAATTATTCTGTACATTTGTTCAAGCATATGTAAACTGTGTAGCATAAATTTAAAATAAAGGCAGACAACTGCATTGCCCCCTTACCCTGATTCGGACTAATATATCATTTAAATAATGTTCAATTAAAAAGGGGGTTTGCAAACAAGAGGACATAGATACATATTTTTTACTATAACTTGTTGAAAAGTGAAAGGCCATATGTATGGACTTCCTTTCACGTAAGCACTAAATAGGTTGTGTTCTATAAAAGGCCCGGATTGTTATAATGTTTAATGATATGTACATGATTCTGTTTAATGATAGGGTTGGCTATGGAAAAATGGGTAGCTGCATATTTATATGGTGCTCTGTGGATTCTGTTGACTATTCGCCCATTCGTCTTTTCGCTTTCTCCCTGACCACTTCATGAAGCTCATGGAGAGAATGCCAAGAGAGCAAAGCAGTAACCAAAGCAAAGGGTGGCTATTTTAAAGAATCTAAAAAATAAAAATGTTTAGAGTTATTTCACCCTTTTTTTTACTATATATTTCCACGTGTGTTCATTCATAGTTTTGTTGTCTTTGGTGAGAAACTACAATGTAAATAAACAATACAAATAAAGAGACCCCTTAAGTGAGAAAGTGTAACTAAAACTTTTGATGTGGAACATAACTAATATGAAAAGTGCCTAGCAGTTTCTTGGAATATTTTGAAATCACTTTTTATTCAGATTGTGCACTTTCCAGTGAACTGCACATTGCACGCCCTGATTCAATTAGAAAATTTTCCTAAGAAATATTTAAACAATTTTTTCATGTTTAGTTTTTGATTTAACATATTTAGAGAAATTAAATAAACGATTGAGAACAAGAATAATTTCAAAAGGTGTTACTAATTTTTAAGGATTAATAAATAATCTGTGATTTTGATTGCAGTTGTATGATGCCTCATGTCTTGTTATGCATGTGCAAAGGTTACAAGGCATTCATGTATATGTATTTTTGGTTAGTTTCACATAGGTCAAGCTGTTATTAAAGCAGTTTACACCAAACTAATGCTGGGATGGCTGGTAATATTAGACACTGCAGGTTTAAGCATCTTGTTTTTAACAATCCACTGAGTTAAGATTTTTGTTTAGAAAGAAGTTCAAAAGAGTGGAAAAGAAACATAAGATTTGGCATTTATTTATTTTCTTTTTCATTTTTATGTGGTACCAAATTGGGACTCAAAAAAATGTGGAGTGATACAATTGTGGTGGGGTGCTTCAGTGTCTCTGAGATAGTTCTGTAGGTCTACTTCCTAAACAAGAAGAGTAAAATTGACCAATTAAAAGCCTATTTTCAGGGGCAATAGGAGAAAAATGACATTAACCAGGTTATACAGAGGAGAAACTGTTGGCTAATGTTGGCTAGGATACAACTGATCAGCTGCAAAATCCATTGAGCCACCACCTTGTCTTTCATCAGAATCTCACATTGATTATTGGGTTGTGTTGACTGCTGCCTGCTGGATAAGGTATTGACTAATCATAAGCATGTCAAATAAACCCACTTAATCATAAGCTTTACATAACTTGCTTGATTGTTTGCACGGCAAGTTAATGATTTGATATTTGATTTGCTATATGTCCCTAAAATTTAATTTTTAATGGTCATTTGTTCAAATCCTATTTCGTTTATTTAGAGATAGTACAAATATGCAAGATCCAGCTCCTAAAATATATTACATTTTTGACATAATAAACAAACCCCGTAAAAGACATTAAACAGTCAATATTAAATGAATAGATTTGTTGGCATAGCTTAAAGGAGTGCCTACAAAGTTCTGCAAAACAGCAAAAAACTAACATACATACAAATAGGAGTTTCAAACACAAACATGACAGGAAAAAATGGAACAAATTAAAAGAAAAACAGACCACAAACTATCTGGGAATCAAACTGAAAAATATGGAGGGATTAAGCAAAAAGGAAGGAGGGAGGGAGAGAAACAGGAGGTTCCAGATGGAAGGTTTGCGTTGCTGAGGCGAGTTGCCGAGGAAGTCATTAAGCAGCCATTTCATCTGCGTCTGCTTGGCTAGCGAGAATTCTAATTGCATCTGAGGAGAGGAGAGGAGAAATGCCAAAGTACATTTAGATCAAAGATAGAAGACACCAGAGAGCCTGTAGACACCAAACCTCCCTTCATCGTATCCTCTCACATTCTGGCTTGCTATCCAACTCTTTATCCCACTCTCTTCTCTACTTTCCCACTCACTCTGTCCCCACTCTCTCTCATCTTTCTCCTCATTTTCTCATTTCCCTTTCGCATTCTTCATGCTTTCCCCTCCCTACTTTATTTGCCATACTTCCCTGATTCCCCTATTCACTGCCATCCTCATCTCTTCACCTCTTGGTTTCCTCCTATTCTCTCACAGTAGCAGAGAGTGTGTGGGTAGTGCGTATCCTTTGGCTCATATCCCCCTTAATGGCTTTAAATACTGTCACACATCACAGTCATTAGAAACACAAGTGATTCTTTTTTTCATACACTCCAAAGAGCTAAGAAGCCGTAACACCCACTCTTCTCCTCTTACTTCCCTTATCTAACTTTTTTGTCTTTCACCTCCTCATTTATTTCCCTCTTTTTCCCATTTTCCTTCATTACTGTCTTTTCTGACCCAATTTTCCTTTTGACTGCCACTGTTATGTGTTTCTCTGTGCTGTAGATCAGTAGAAAAAATGCCCTCATTGTGTTTAATTCTTGTGTGAGGTACTTGCATGGCAATTTTCTGTTGCTTCAATTATGATTATGTGTGTGTGAAGTCATAGGGTGTGCAATGGTCTGAGATGTGCTTATTTGTAAGTTATTTTATTATTTTAAGTTTTCTCTCTCGAGCATTTGCCTAGTTGAGAAGTTTCTAAGGAGGAAATGGCAATTATAGGCTTCCTAATGTTAAATTTAAAAGGTTTTTAGTGCACTGACAGTGTGTTTTTATTCAGTTTTACTTGTGTGTGTGAATTAGAACTTGCAGTAACTGCTTTGTGCAGAACTGGCCTACCACTATGACCTTACAAATAGATATTGCATCTTGCTTTTAACTAGCAAAGAGGGGGAAATTGTTGATGGGAGCATTAAAAGGGTGGCGGAGGTTCAGTGGGGGTTATTGTGTCCAACACACTTCTAGCTTCTGAGCAGGAGCCATTAGAGTCACTTGTTCATTACAATGGCAAAGTCCGAATGCAGGTGTATTTTTTGAGAAAAGCAACAAGTGGAGCTTCTGCAGCAGCATACAGCTCAGCCCAAACACAACTACAGAGGTAAAGTGCCACTCTGTAAAGGCACACTGTTAGAGCTACAGTTAATCTACCCTGACATCAACACAATCAGGAAATCATTCCAGGTCCATTCATTTCCTGCTGGGATGAATGAAACAAGAAACTTGTCTGTCATGACTACACTCTTCATGATTTGCATACAAAAATAGCTCGAATTCAGATAAGATTTTATCTGCTTTCTGTCATTGTGTCTGAGAAATTCTTATCACCTTTCAAAGACTCTGACATATGGTAAAATCAGGTAAATAAGGAATTAGGGTGAACTAAGGGTAAATTACTTTTTTATTAAAAACAGAGAACTGCTGTAATAGGAAGGTTTCCAGCTTATAATATTTTTTTCTGTTATAATGCATGAGAGAACAGTGAAGATGGCTCAGAGTAAAACTACAATTCAGCATCAGAATCATAATCAGCTTTATTGCCAAGTTTGTACATACAACAAACATTCAAGATCTTTATGTCTTTAAATACATATGTACAATATACACATATACAAGGTGGAATTGCGACTTTAGTATGAATTTGTCTGGTACTCTATTAAATGTTCTTCAGAGAAACAGCCTGGGGGAAGAAATTGTCTGTGGCGCTTGGTTTAGTAAACAGTGCTCTGTAGTGACGGCCTGAAGGTAAAACTCTGAATAGTTTATGTGCAGGGTGTTTGGGGTCTGCAGAGATTTTAGCAGCTATTTTCCTGACCCTAGACCTGTATAAGTCCTGGATGGAGGGAAGGTCAGCCCTGATTATTCTCTCTGCAGTCCTGATTATTTGTTGCAGTCTGTGGATGAGCCAAACCACACTGAGATGGATGAAGACAGGACAGATTGAATGATGGCAGTGTAGAAGATGACCAACAGCTCCTGTGGAAGGTTGAACTTCTTGAGTTGCCTCAGGATGTACAGTCTCTGCTGGGCCTTCTTCCGAACAGTGTCTATGTGTGAAGACCATCTCAGGTTTTCAGAGATGGTGGTTCCTAAGAACCTGAAGTGGTCCACAGCTGACACGGTGTTGTTGAGGATGGTGAGGGGCGTGTATCGGGGTGGTGGTCAGCATCCAGACAACAGCGTCAATAATACCTGGAACTATACCTGAACTTGGCAGATCCTGAGTTCAAACCTAGGTGATAATCTTTCTCTTTTTTCCCTCAGGTTTTGCTGCCTCAGTTATACTGTATTGTTCATTTAAGCTTTTGTTTGAAAGTCAGAAGGATTCTGTTTATATGACTGGACTAAAACAACAGACAGCTGACTAACACCTGCTGCAGGTCACAGGTCTCCTGCAGCCTACACATGAATATTGCCATACTCTGCAATGTTTTCTACTGCATTTTTTCAGATTTACAGTAAGTAAGAGAAATGCAGCACTCTTAACATGCACACTGATACTGGTTCATTTTTCTGTTCATTTTACCTTTTCTGTCTGTTGCTGCAAACTGACTGAAAGAATCACGTTGACTTTTATATAGAAATCAGCCTGTGGCGCATAATTTGGGTCGAAGAAACTTAGAGGTAAAGAAGGATGGGAATAAAATTTAGCAATTATTTGTAATATTTCTTTTTTGCTTGGTTGTTGATAAAATAATAATAAAAATAAACAGACACTTTATGATTAAAATTTTTTTTTTAGTGCAGGAATTAATCATATTTCTTTGTATTAAAAATGGGGGCGCAGGTTGACAGAAGTTGCTCCACTTGTTCCATTGTTCAGGTGCCTATGCCCCTCGCTTTGACCTTAGTTAAGTGTCTGGCTTCCTTGCATCTTTGTCATATTTTAAATCTTTATTTCAAAAGCAGTGCAGGAACTGTACAGCAAGTCTCAGAGTCTTACTCTTAGGGCAAAAATGCACAAAACATGGAAAAGAGATTCATAGTGGTCAGATAGCCAGAAGCCTTTGAAGTAATTACATTTAGAAGTGATGCTCTCCAAAGTCCTATCTTAGGAAAAGTGCATTCCTAAAAAATATACAAATTCAAGAGCTGGCATTAGGCTTCATCACAGTATTAGCGGCGTAGTACTTGTTTGTTGTATGATTTATTCTCTTTTGGTGATTTTTCTGCTTTTGATAGCTGGAATGTAATGCTTTCAGAAGTTTTGAAGTTTTATTTTTGGGCTTCATGCTGTTATTTGGCAGAGTTATTAGACATAACAATTAAATTGTTTATTGCGCCAGTAAGCTACCTGTCATAATATTTCTTTGATTTGTGTTTTGTCAGTTGATGATTGCTAGCTTTCCCCTTATCTGACTTCATTATTTATATGGTGCAGCACACTGGGTACTGGGAAATTGCATACCATTTTAAGGGGTACAACAGTACCTCCTTTATCAGTAATAGGGTATTGACTTGGAAGTGATTTCTTCTTCACTGAGACTGAATTATTTACCGTAAGCTGTTCAAAACCACAGATTCCACCATGTAACTATGTAATAAACAAAGAAAATAGAAACAATAGAAAAGTTAGTTAAAAAGAAAACTATGTACGCACAAGTATAAGTATGACAGCAGGGTAACAATGCCCACACTTTAAGACTCTTTGACTTGGGAAAATGAACTGAATCACAATATTGCATCACTTTTTTAATCCATTATAGACATCCAAGACATTTGTTTTGCTTTTGAGATGTTGAATGTGGTGCAAAATATAGGAATGTGCAGATTAATCTGGTACCTGGACCCCTATTAAAGAATAGCAAACTCAATTACTTTGTTTAATCCTTTCACATGTTTCTAAGCTGTTGATTTTATATCCCTGGGTTGCTTATACACTTCAGAGCAACTACTTCTGTTTATGTAAATAATTATTATTTAAAACCACCAGATGCAAATGATAGATTCATAATATTAACCCTTGGTTTTGTATGTCCTACAGATATGGGGGAAAAGCATTCAATAAATACATGTATTTTTTGGTTGCATAGTTTGAAAATATTTCTGCAGAAAATAATAAACTCCAAGCAGGTTGAAAATACATAAATATGTTCATCCTTTTGTTAACATATGCATGCTTTCATGCCTTATGGATTACACTCCTTAAATTAATATTTTATTGCACAAGTAATCTTCAAGGTGACAAAAAGCATTTAGAAACTTAATACTGATGTGTTTAAATTGTGTGAATAAGGTTTTTCTTTTCAGTGATAAGACAAATAGCGGGTGATTTTAAAGTCTGCAGCTTGACTTCCTTATTGTGGATAATCACGATCTAATGTGCTAGAGAACAAAGAGTGTTGTGTGAAAATATGAAAATTAGACAAAGATATGTGTTCATGTTCAAAAGTGCTGGAGCCTGAAATTTGTTAACAAATATCAGAGAGGTGTTATTTTCTTATGTAAAATCAGTTTGACACATTATGCAGAGGTGAGACAGAGATCAAGCTCCCGGCGCAGCAGAATTCAAACAACTTGTTAACAAACTCATCATGTTCACTGTAATTACAGCAGGATAAAGGAAGCAAGTCTACAGCTTGGAATGGCTCAAACAAAGCAGAGAGAGGAAGAATGCAGAGAGGTGAGAGAGAGGTGGCTGGAAAGAGAAAATAATGGGAGTGAAAACCATAGAGCATACTCTACACATATAAGAGAGGAAAAATGGGAGGACAAGAGTAGAGGAGGCAAACACATGTAATAACAAAACTCTACCATCTGTGAAATAATAAAACATATGCTGGTTTATCATTTTTCTTTACCCTTTTCCTTCTTTTTTTGGCAATTCTGTTTCAATAATGTAGCTGTGCAGCAATTCTTTTCTTCCTTTATGTGCTATCCAATTTACTTACTGTTCTACATGACTGATTAATTGACTGAATTATAGTTTAAGACGGAAATTAATCTGAAATAGTAAGAAGGATATTTTTTGTTTGTTTTTGTTGTTTTTGTAATATATATATAAAAAAATGTATTGTAGCAATGTGGAAACAGAAATATGCTTGGCTCAATGTGAGATTCTGAAAGCCCGATACAGAAATATCCAAGTATTACAATATTTAAACAAAACATAAAAAAAAATATGTACAACATCATATAAATGATAGATTAATGATGAACAGAAATTGAGACTCAAATTTGAGACTCTGACTGGTGTTGGAGTCATCCATTTTGGTCGCACAGTTTGACATGCGCAGCTCAAAAGACATCGTAGCCCCGACGTCACCGGGATTATAAATCCGCCGAAAATAAAGTTTTGTTGCCATTTCCCACGTGTCTCACGGGACGACGCAACGGAGGTGAAATTTTCCTCCACAAGGCCATTCCCAGAAGAGCTTGAAAGCTGGAAATCTGTCTGATACAAGAAGGTCAGAAGATTTATATACCGATTGAAGACCACGCCGACACCCGGCGCAGGTGAAAACCCACAGAGGTTTTATTTCCAAGGAGATGAGTTTCCTCCTTTTTGATTCAGTCGACTAAAGCGGTTCTTCATATTTTCTCCTCCTGGACGGATGAGATGTTTACTGGTTTTTTTTCTTGAGATAATCACGGACACGTGGTCGGGGGGACCCCCGCCCTCGTTTTTCTTCAGACCTGACCCAACCGGTGAAGAGAAGAAATTAATGTCAAAGTAATTTCGTTCTTTTTGTATTAAATTGGATCGGTGCATTTAGAAGTCTGGGCAGGATGAGGCATAGTTAAGGTGATTTAGAATCACCAGTAGTTAACCCAAGGTATCAACTTGTTGCATGCAATACTGATTAAATTGTGTTATGCTGAGCTGTGTTTTGATAACTTGTGCAAGCCCTGCTGAATCGTGCGTGTTCATGTTTTTCTCCGGCTGATCCCAAATCAGCCAGGAGATAGAAGTTGGACTTTTAAAAGTTTTTTCATTCAAAGCACCTGTGATCTGGGCCTCGTGGCCTGACCACTCCTTTGTTCCAGTTTTATTACTGGGGTTTTTCCACTGAGTTCCCGCCTCAGAGTTTTATGACTCTTTTTCGAGATTTGGGGCAATCAGCTGTACGGCTAACGGGGCGTGGCCCCACCTTTTTACCAGCTGATCGCTGCAATCGAGACATAAGCACACCAGGAGGATTTCTCTTGCCATTTAACCCAAATTGCACATTTTGTCCATAAAACTGCTGGTTTGATCTTCATAGACACTAAATGCGCATATATTTTTCTTTTATTATTATTTTTAGGTAGTCCTTTTTATTCCCTTTGTGTAGAATGGTGCTTGTTAGTTAGGTGAAGGTTTTTGGACCAGAATAATTGTCAGGATCTGGGGTTGTGTTTGTGTTTTTGTGCTTGCTACATGTGCTCATTCTCAGGTGGTGCTGGAGCTCTCAGGTGTGCCCGGTGACAGGTGCGACTTATTCCACCGATTGCCAAGAGAAATACTTAAGCAGGAGGCTGCCAGCACTTCAACGCGAGAGTGTTCTGCCACAGTGGTACAAACTCAAGCCACACTCCAAGTTATGCTTCGCACTTCGACCTCGTTTAACTTTGTTTTTTGCTCCTCTGCAGATTTTGAAAGCCTAAGCTTTGGATCTATGTCACTGAGTTTTCTGGACTACGTTTCTGAAAGTACTCTGGAGGATCAAGCCTGTCTTCGTTCTGAGGATTCCTATCCTGTGACCTACCTTCGTTTGGATTCACATCAAGCTGGCAGCTTCCTGTCCTCTTTGTCTCCTGAGCCAAGCCACAAGCGTACCCTGTCCACCCTCCAACGTAAGCCACCGCACATCGAACTTGTTTACGGTAACTTGAGCTCCACAGAACAGCACCAAGTGAACTCTCTATGGATATACCTGCTTAAGACCTGGATCCTGAATCTCATTCCCCCTGGCGACCTGACCATCATAACTCAGTAAGCTGATCTCAGTATCAAAATAACTATTTGCTCTTAGTTTTGTTTTTCCCTCCGTTACCTGTACTCATCCATTCTTTTCACTTCTCTCCTTACAGTGAGATATTTTGTCCGTTCCGTTCCTGACTATATCTTTAATAAACAATCTTTATTTTACTTCCTCCTCCTGAGTGTTCTCTGTATGTGGGTCCAAGCTATTTCGAACATAATGACAATAATGGTATATCAGAATTATTTATCTTCAATAAATCTTCATATATATAATTAAGAGAAGCATTTGTTTATTTTGTGCAAGAATGATTTATCTGTCAAAACAAGGTCAAAGTTCCCCCACCTTCGGTAAAGCGGTTGAATAAACAGTGACATTTTGTGATTTTGGTTAATTTATCAATTATTAATGATGAATAGCTAATTGTAATTATTAAAGAGCTTTGAGCCCATAATCACAACACCAGAGGACATCTCTGATTTCTATTCGTAAGTAATGATTTTTGGTTAAGAAATAAAAATGTTTTCAAATTATGATTTTAAATTATAATTTTTGATAAATATTAATTAATCATAATTCTTACACTGGAGTCCCACTTCAGTCACAAAAGTTAAAGAGAGAATTGTTTTTTAAAAGAGATGAGGCTTGATTTTTTTTCCTCAGGAAATGCATCTATACATAAATTTTTGAGACAATCAATATTTTAAGAATCTTTTCCCTTCTTCAAATGACAGCTTTGCCATCACTTCTGTGACATACACACTATTTATTTTAATATTAATCCCGATATGGCATCAAAGAAAGAAGGCGTGATTGTTACGGTAATCCGCCAGGATCCCTAATGGGCAGAAGTGAAAGAGAACACAGGATTAGAGGGTTGCAATGGCTAATATACTCTGTAATTAGGGAGTTAACAGCCTAAGCGATGACAGGATTATCCAGGTCTTAGCTGAAAACTTGACAAAGGCTACACATGACTGACATATTGCGCACAACTCGTTGAGTGTGCGCTGTGAGAATCCATAAGGAAAAAGAAAAAGGGACAGAAGTAAGATAAGGGCAAGGGAGTGAGAAATTGAAGAAAGAATGAACATTCTCCATTATTTAGCAAGGACATTTGAGATATCAACAATTTAGGTTAGGCATCGCTCTACAGTAGGTAACTGTGAGAGGTGAAAATACTTAGTTTAGTGTTTTACATCGTATAACTACAAAGTGCATGGCAACATTTTCTTTTCAGACCAGACTAATTTGAATTGTCGTCACATGCATTAATATCAAGAAGCCATTTCAGAGATACACTGCGTAATTCGGAAATGGTTAACACCAGTCTCTCTTGCCCCATTAAAACTATGTAACTGTTCCTACAACAGTGTTACCATGAAAGATTTTCATTGAGTGTTTTTGGTTTTTATTAGACATAAGAAGCTGTGATCATGCATGGAAATGGAGGGGGAGCCACAAATCAACTGTTAAGTGGGACACCACTGTCCAAACTGGCTCCGTAAAAATAAATTTAAGGCGTTGAGCCTGGAGAGGGCAGCTAGGCAGCAGAGGAATTGTGTGAGCATGGCTTTGAGCTGACCTGCATAACACCACTATTTTCTTCCTGGTAATATCAAGCCCTTGAATCACAGGATAGATTAATAAAATCTGCAGATACAAACTCAGCATACAGGCCAGCTGACAGCCTTGCATGGGGCTGTGACAAGATAATCTTAGATGCACCTCACCCAATGTATTCTGTAATTAGTAGCAAATTAACTAGTATTTGCCATTTTAAGACGCAATTAAAATTACCATTTTCTCTTCTTCTCTTCCTATCTGCTCCATACTTTAGATTTTTTTAATTTTCCTCCTTACAACAGGTTGTAGACAGGTCGCCAGTCCATCACAGGGCAACGCAGATATGCCCACATTCAATCATGCCTAAGGGCAATTTAGAGAGACCAATTAACCTAACAGTCATATTTTTGGACTGTGGGAGGAAGCTGGAGTACCCAGAGAGAACCCACGCATTCACGGGGAAAACATACAAACTGTATACAAAAAGACCCCTACCCTGGAGTTGAACCCAGGACCTTCTTGCTGCAAGGCAACTTCACTATTAACTGTGCCACCATGCAGCACCATGCAGTGTTATACATAACAATGTGTATTGTTATCATATCTTTAACTTGGGTTATTTCCCAATGGTCTTTTCTTCAGGGGTTACAATTTTAAGAAAACAGAATTTTATTTCCACATCCCCACTATATAAGAACTGACAAAGAAACAGGCTGCAGTTCCCTCATTAATGACTGTTTTCTACAATCATTGAGTTATTGTCATATCACAGATTGAAGCAAGTAGTACAATTAAAGGCTTGATCCATTTTCCTCCCTGTGGACCTTTGCTTTACGCACTTGGAGAGATAATATGACTATATAGATTGGATGCTTTGGTAAATTATCTTTTAAACAAACAACCAAGAAATCCCTCCCCCAGTTCTCCCTCTTATCCCTGTGAGACGATCCATCAGAACAAGACATAATTTAAAGTCACACAATGTTCAATTATCAGCAGAACAATGTCTCAGTACCTTTTCTTTTTTACAAGTTCATTCAAGCGAACAGCTGGGAAACAAAGGTGTTACAGGAGTGAATTTATTGTCCTTTGTGGTGTATTGTGTCACTATCACAGAGGAAATCACAAATAACATGTAATGAGTTGTAGATGAAGCACCGTGGCAACGTCTCAGTGACACAGCACTGTTTGTGTTGGGGGTAATTTAAACTCATATCTATAGCCGTGACATCTGTTTTGTTATAAGACTGATGTTTATTTTAGCAGCATACATATTTTAAAATGTTGTTGCAGTACTATTGGCTTCATTTCACTTAACCGTTATGTTGTTGATGCGCATGCTAATTTATAGTGCCAAATCATAGTTCTGATAAGGATATGATGCTGAACAATCAGCAGAAATAAAATATTATAATAATAAAGAAATAAGGAATAAGTCAATCAAAACGTTTCCCTTTATTTTTATCTGGTGGCTATGGTTAAGTTGACCCAAGTGCAGGCAAAACACATTTTTGTTGTTGCTGTTATTATGCTTCTTTATTTTTGATGATTCCTTTCAATTTATTTTGTATTTTTGCTTTAGCTATTCCTAATCCATTTCTCCAAAAATAGATTTCTCTCAAAGTGCAATAGAAACCTTTAGACCAGAGAGGACCACTCCATGCATTTTATAGAGACCTGCAAATGACTAAATCATTTAAGGTGTGTCCAAGCAGAGTAACAGCAAATCATGCAGGACATAGGCCTGTAATTGTCCACCCTAATTCTAGACCCTGCAGTTTCTGGAAAAAAAACTTAACAGATGTTAGACCTATTTGAGGTGTAGATGTAAAAAAAGAAAGCACATATAATTTCAGGTTTGTGCTGAAAAGGGTAGTTTTACAAGATTAGCAAAGGTAGATATAGGAGATGTGGACATTTATCATATACATTTTAATATTACTGAAATTTGTACTGAACTGGAGTGATATAAAAACAAACTAACAGACCACACCTATAAAGACTGTGCAAGTCAATGCAAACTCTCAAGGCTGTCCACTGACGTTCACCCTGAGAGACTGCAAGATGCTAAAGGTAAAACCCCCAACTGCCAGCGGTTTTTCAAATGAGCGTAATTTAGAACCTCTAATAACCAAGAATAATGAATATTAATTAAATTTTTTATTTAACAAAAAAAGCAACATGCAACACAGTTTCTTTTTCTACTAATGTTTATCAACTGTGACCTGTAAAATTGATGGAGCTTGGTCCACTCTGATTTACTCATGTATACCAACGTCACTTCTCTCTCTCCAAACTGAGCTGTCGCTTCTGGTAAGATACTGACTACTGATTACTAGTTCACACAACTCCACTTAAAAAAATCCCTTAAAATGACAATTTTAGTGAGAAATGTTGTGTATGTGTACTACATTTTGTTAAATTGTTTGCTAAGGGAACAGGAAACTAGGTTTCTTAACTTTAACCATCTAGTTCGAATTATTAATATTAACCAACTAATTGAATAATAAGACATCTGAAATCATACTGAAAAGCCAGTGAAATCGAAACATTACATTTTGAAGCACATTTACTATGTTTTAAGTTCAAGCTTATTTCCAACAAGATGTCATTTGGGTTCCATAATATGGCCACATACCTTAAACAGGATTACATGCCTCTAGCATGAAATAGCCATACAATTTAACCTAAAAATCCTCAGTAAACCACTGCTTAGACAGTATGAAAGAGGGAACCATAACATGTTAATAGGAATACCTCTTTGATCCTATGGTGGTATTGTTTTGTGTGTTTTGAGGGAAATGTTTGTGAGTCTGAAAAGCTTTTAAGATTTTATGTGTGATCAGCTGGTTTAGGATCTGATTAAATACAGCTTTCCCTGTCTGCATGTAATTTAGAAAACTAGCATGGTGTCCTTTTTCTTTTCTTTTTCTTGTCAGCCTCCAGGCATGGTTTATGATTTGTAAATAGTTAAATTACATTTCGGTTTGACCCACTCTGGCCATTGTGGTCCTTAATATTATTTTAGTCACTGAGTTTTGTTAACTTTTCTGTGCAGTACTTTGGTGAAAAACGTCTCACATCCCCCGGTCCCATGGCCAGTTAGTAAACAGCAGTCTGTTCATGCACATGTAGTCCCTACCCAGCCCTGACTGTACCTGCTCAGGGACAGGGAGCAAAAAAGTGGGTACTGGTTGGAACAGTAATAGAAACACTCTCAATGCATGCTGAGTGGAGTGCAGCTGGCCTCCACTCAAAAAAGAAAAAGTATATTGGATAAAGTACAATTTGATTTTACAAATTTTTATATGTAGTGCCTTGCAAAAGTACTCGGCCCCCTTGAACTGGTCAACCTCTTGCAACATTTCAGGCTTCAAACATAAAGATATAAAATAAAAAATTTTTTGTGAAGAATCATCAACAAGTGGGACACAATCGTGAAGTGGAATGAAATTTATTGGATGTGTCAAACTTTTTTAACAAATAAAAAACTGAAAAGTGGGGCGTGCAATATTATTCAGCCCCCTTGCGTTAATACTTTGTAGTGCC
>JAHUTJ010058859.1:0-18797 GCA_036250325.1 Characodon lateralis
TTGAAAACTAACAACCTTTCTGTTAAATACTCTTTAGTAGCAAGCACGTGTTCTTACCGGTTAGCATTTGAGCTAACAAAAGAAGCTGATAGCTTAGCGCCAGAATCAAACACACACCTTTAAAATACCAGGGTTAATAAAAGGGTTAAAATGCATAAGCGCGGACGGCGCGTTATGATCAACCTTCTGTTTAAAATCACCCTTTAAATAAAGTTTATCTTAACTTTAAAAGCACACAAACAAAGAACACAACCAGAACACAGATATTCTGCTAGCACCAAGATAGCTGAGTTCAAAACAAACAAAACCAAACTTCATAAAATGAAAAACGTTTACATCATTTCAATCTAAATCTTTCTATTTTTGTTCTGCCGAAACCTAACCTCTGACCATGCTGAGGAAAAGCTGTCCGGGGTGGCGAAGTTTGAACAAAGCATCCACAGTGAACAATGGTTAGCTACAGCTAACCTCCTTAGCTGCGGAGGGGTTTGAAGGTGCGGCTCCTCTGTCGGGCCCACCAAACTGCATGTTACCATGGTGATGTGGCCTCCGTGATGTGGCCTCCGTTGACGCGGGTCACCAGGGTGACCGGGGTTTCACCCATGGAGCCCGGACGGGCACAGCCCGAAGAGGAAACGTGGGTCTCCGTTTCGATGGGCTCACCACACGTGGGAGGGGCCAAAGGGGTCAGGTGCAATGTGTTATAGGTGCCGGCCGAAGGCGAAGACCTTGCGGTCTGATCCTCGGCTGCAGAAGCTGGCTCTTGGGACGTGGAATGTCACCACTCTGGTGGGGAAGGAGCCTGAGTTGGTGTGCAAGGTAGAGAGGTTCCAGCTAGAAATAGTTGGACTCACCTTGACGCACGGCTCTGGCTCTGGAACCAGTCTCCTTGAGAGGGGTTGGACACTCTTTCGCTCTGGAGTTGCCCCTAGTGAGAAGCGCCGAGCTGGGGTGGGCATACTTCTCGGCACCTGTACGTTGGGGTTCACCCCAGTGAACGGGTGGGGGGATGGCTTCTGACTTTTGTTTATGCTTATGCACCAAACAGCATTTTAGACTACCCACCCTTTTTGGAGTCCTTGGAGGAGGTGTTGGACAGTGCTCCTCCAGGGGACTATCTTGTTCTGCTGGGGGATTTCAACACTCATGTTGGCAATAACAGTGAGACCTGGAGGGGTGTGGTTGGGAGGAATGGCCCTCCCATTGTGAACCTGAGTGGTGTTTTGTTATTGGACTTCTGTGCTGGTCATGGATTGTCCATAACTAACACCATGTTCAAACATAAGGGTGTCCATATGTGCTCTTGGCACCAGGACACTCTAGGCCGCAATTCGATGATCGACTTTGTTGTTGTGTCATCTGATCTGCGGCCACATGTCTTGGACACTCAGGTGAAGTCTCCCATGAGACTCCCACCTCAGGGAGAGCTTCAAACACATTCCGGGAGAGGTGGGGGGACACTGAGTCCGAGTGGACCATGTTCCGCACCACCATTGCCGAGGCAGCTTACTGGAGATGTGGTTGTGAGGTTGTTGGTGCCTGTCACGGCGCAATCCTTGAACCCACTGGTGGACACCGGCAGTGAGGGATACTGTCAGGCTGAAGAGGGAGTCTTACTGGGACTCGGGAAGCGGCTGATGGCCTGACTTCGAGGCGATTCTGGTCCACCATCCTGCGCCTCGGGGAGGGGGGGGAAGAGGTACACCACCAACACTGTTTACAGTGGGGAGGGTGTGCTGTTGACCTCAACTCAGGACGTTGTGGGTCGGTGGGCGGAGTACTTAAAAGACCTCCTCAATCCCACCAGCACGTCCTTCACTGAGGAAGCGGAGCCAGGGGATCTTGGGGTGGGCTCTCCGATCTCTGGTGCTGAGGTCACCGAGGTGATTAAAAAGCTCCTCTGTGATAAGGCCCCAGGGGTGGATGAGTTTCTTAAGGCTCTGGATGTTGTAGGGTTGTGTTGGCTAATGCGACTCTGCAGCATCGCGTGGACATCAGGGGCAGTTCCACTGGATTGGCAGACCGGGGTGGTGGCCCCCTATTCAAAAAGGGGGACCGTAGAGTGTGTTCCAACAATAAGGGAGTCACACTCTTAAGCCGCCCTGGTAAGGTCTATTCAGGGGTTCTGGAGAGGAGGGTCCGTCGAATAGTCAAACCTCGGATTCAGGAAGAGCAGTGTGATTTTCGTCCTGGCCGTTGAACACTGGACCAGCTCTACGCCCTCAGCAGGGTCCTGGAGGGTGCATGGGAGTTCGCCCAACCAATCTAAATGTGCTTTGTGGACTTGGAGAAGGCATTGGACCGTGTCCCTCAGGGAATCCTGTCGGGGGTTACTCAGGGAGTATAGGGTACCAGGCCCTTTGATATGGGCTTTTAGGTTCCTGTATGACCGGTGTCAGAGCTTGGTTCGCATTGCCGGCAAGTCGGACTCGTTTCCGGTGAGGGTTGGACTCCACCAAGGTTGCCCTTTGTCACCGATTCTGTTCCTAACTTTTATGGACAGAATTTATTGGCGCAGCCAAGATGTTGAGGGGATCCGTTTTGGTGGCCTTAGGATTGCGTCTTTGCTTTTTGTGGATGATGTAGTCCTATTGGCTTCATCAGCTCGTGATAACTCACTGGAGCAGTTTACAGCTGAGTGTGAAGCGGCCAGGATGAGAATCAGTGCCTCCAAGGCCATGGTCTTGAGCCGGGAAAGGGTAGAGTACCTTCTCCGGGTCGGGGTGGTGTCAAGTATCTAGGGATCTTGTTCACAAATGAGGAAAAAATGGAGCGGGAGATCAATAGACGGACTGGTGCTGCATCAGCCATGATGCGGGCGCTGTACCGGTCTGTCGTGGTGAAGAGAGAGCTGAGTCAAAAAGCAAGGCTCTCAATTTACGATCTACGTTCCTACTCTCATCTATGGTCATGAGCTTTGAGTCATGACTAAAAGAACGAGGTCAGATACATGCGGCCAAAATGAGTTTCCTCCGCAGGGTGTCTGGGCTCTCCCTTAGAGATAGGTTGAGAAGCTTGGTCATCTGGGAGGGACTCAGAGGGATGCTGGTTCTCCATGTCGGGAGGAGCCAGTTGAGGTGGCTCGAGCATCTGGTTAGGATGCCTCCTGGACACCTCCCTGGTGAGGTGTTTTGGGCACGTCCCACCAGGAAGTAGCCCTGAGGAAGACCTAGGACACACTGGAGGGACTATGTTTCTCGGCTGGCCTAGGAATGCCTTGGGATTATCCCAGACGAGCTGGCCCAAGTGGCTGGGGAGAGGGAAATCTGGGTCTCTCTTCTTAGGCTGCTGCCCCTGCGACCCAACCCCAGATAAGCAAAAGACAATGGATGGATAGATGGATGGGAGGAACCTGGAGGGAACCCACACATGCTTGGGGAGAACATGCAAACTCCATGCAGAATGACCCCCTGCCAGGAGTTGAACTGAGGACCTTCTTGATGCAAGGCAACAGTGCTACCAACTGTGCCACCATGCAGCAGGTAAACTGTTATTCATTCACTTAACGTTTCAAAACAGTATTGGGACAACTAATCTATATTATGATTTTTAAAACCATTATGAGCAACCTTTGGTTTTCCTAATAACTAATTATGTAAGAACTCACATGGACGGTTTCAAGCTGAGGGCTTAAATAAAGCCCAGATTAAACTAATCTGGTATAAATTTATACAATTTCTGTCTGAGATGTTATTTAATTTTAGACAATTAGTTTCAGACCACTCTTAGACTAAAGTGATATAGGACAAATCAGATGTGCACACGGCACAAAGGGAAGATCTTCTGAAAAACATGTAAGCTTTAGGAGTGTGTGTGCTGAACTGGAGATAGACCTCTGATGTTATCAAAGAATGGAAAAAGGAAATATTAACAGTTCAAAAACTTCAGTGAAAGGGACCGCCCCTATAAAGTGAACTGAAAATAAACAGCATATACAACTACAGTGACTAAAAAAATTAATGACTCCGGTTGTGATTGAATTTACCTCAAACAAAACATAACCAACTGGACCCTCTAACAACATCAGGTAAGTTTTGTTTCTTTTATTTATGTTGGCTTGATTTTATAAATCACTCACTTTGTGTTCTCAGATAACTAATAATGCAATTCCTAAATTACATTTTAAGGTCCTGTTGAAAACATATTAAAATACAGTTTAAAAAAACAGACATTGCAGATGAAGCATGAACAATACGTTTGTCTGCTTAGCCACTGTGACTGAGTGGAATCCTGAAGGAATTCCTCTGAAAAATTGTGGAATAAGTTGAACCTTTACAATATGTAACAATGTTGGACTGCATTGTAGGAGTTCACACACCTTACATCTTATTCTGCTTTTATTTACATTTTATCAACTAAATGGCATATCAAAAATCTATTGAAAAATATTGATTAGCAGAAACAAGCAGGTAAAATTGGAGGTTTACTTTAAAACTAAATCTGCCTGTGATTCTCATATAGTATATGTATCCATAATAGACAGTGTATGATATATTATATGTTCCAATCCTTTATTGCTGTTATTTTGAATGCTGTGGTTTACAGTTAATGAAAACCTAAAATCGACTCCAGCCACAGTCCACATCTTTAGATATTCCCCAAATTCTTGAATGAGCTTTTTTCACCATCATCTCAAGGCTGACATTATTTGTGTTGTTTGTGCACATTTTCTATCACACTTTTTCCTTCCACTCAAATTTTCATTAATATGCTTGGATACAACACTCTGTAATGGGCCAGTTTCTTTAGCAATTAACTTTGTGGCTTACCCTCCTTGTGAAGAGTGTCAATGTCTGCTGGACAACTGCAAAATCAGGAGGGTTTCATTAGCTCTTAGCCATAACCAACAAAACTGAGAGACATAAATGCTTGAAATATATCACTCTGTGAGTCATGAATCTGTATAATATATGAGTTTCCCTTTTTAAATTGATTTACTGATATATATAAATTTTTTATTTATTGTGTTTTACTTGTATAATGTTTAAATATTGGTCGTATCAATAAAATATATGAAATGATCATCTTTTTGGGAAAATATCAGCCTCATCTTTCTTTCTAACAAGGATCTACTTGTCTGCATCTATACTGTGTCTGTGGATATTTAGCAACATCTGCACTTTGAACACTGTCATCAAACACTCACTCGTATCAATGTCAAAGAGAACTATCTGTGGGGATGTGTCTAATGATGGGAGTAAAAGGTATCATATTAATATTTTAATCGGCCACAGTTCTGACGCTTCTGCGTGAGATGGGCTTAATGCGGTGACAGATGAGGGTTAGGGTAAACAGGGATTTGGCTGTCCTCCATGGGACTTGAGAGGACACAGTTGGTGGATTTAAACACAATTTTGGCTGAATGGTACTGTCAGGGACCACACAGTAAGGCGCAAGGACAAAGGTATACAAAGAAATATTCTCTGCTCAATTTTTCCCAAAAAATAATCAACAAAAGTCCTTGGAAAATGAAATAGCTCAAGAATCTAGAAAAATGGCCCAAATTGAAATGTCAACTAAGACAAACAACTAAAGGCAACAATCCAAATGAAAACAAAAACTAAACAATGAAAACACACTGTAATAAATAAACAAAGGGCCACCTACAAGAAACAAGACAGAGGGGAGGACACTAAGACAAACAGTAGATATATCTAGGAACTAATTCAAGCCAACAAATTGTAACTACAACACTACTATTAAAACTACAAAAAAAGAACAAACCCAAAATGTTTTAAATCATTGGAACTTAGAGATCTTTGGCAGCTTCTACAAAGTCAAGTCCCCTGCTCCCAGCACCCTGATGGACTCCTCCACTTCCTGGTGTTGCATCATTAAAAGTCCTCTCCTCCAAACAATTCTTTAAAGCTCGGCAAAAATAAATAGTTAATGATCTACACATACATAACAGTTGTTTACCAAATGTGTGTACCTTTAATAACAAATATACTGTTTTAAAGTAATATTACAAATAAAGTGAAATCATAATCAAATGTACTGAGAAATAGCTGGAGGAACCTCCACAGGTACATTGCCTGCAAATGTAAAGGCTGGTTTGGACCTAGTTTATGAAATGTCCCTTTGCAGGGCAACAACTAAACATAATGTCTCATGAATTCAGGATGAGTGAAAGAAAATCCAAACTGTGATTTACAGATACTTTTTGCCATCTTCTGACAACAGTATGCAGGTGCTAATTAAGCTGTAGTGGCAGATCCTAGTGGGTCACTAATTCACTCTTTTGCCTCACAGCATGAAGATGCTGTTTCCTCAGAGGTGAGACTATGACTGTAATAGTGTTAATCGGTTTCAGCCTCGAAATCGACTGCTAGCCTGCCAAGTGCATGCTGGGATAAGCTCCTGCCCAATGTGAGGTAAGTATAAAGCAGGTCATTGTCTTATTCTTGTCACACAATACGTTAACAAGGACATGCATCTAAATAAAATCTATTGCACTTTTTGAACTTTGGTGACCCTGGATAGAATCATCCAATTTCTAATTTGGAATTAAATTACACATGAGGGATCAGCACTAGGTTCATACTGAATACACATGCAGTGTATAAAAATTCAAATTCAGTTTGTGCCCTAGCGTGCACCATAGTCCACCTAAAGCCGGATTTCGAGTTGGTTCACATGAGATAAACAGCAGGATTTGACGGCTAAATTAAACATAACAAACATCACTTCAATTCACTGTGGCTCTCGAGATAGCAAGTAGAGCTACTGTAGGCATGATGTGTAAGAGCGGACAATTTTTTTTACACTGGAGAAATTGAAATGTTACGCACTTGGCCCCACAGATGGAACGGTGTTCACTTTGTGGAGCCATCTAACAGAGAAAATAGATAACTGTGTGTGTGTGTGTGTGTGTGTGTGTGTGTGTGTGTGTGTGTGTGTTTGGGAGGGGGGGTTTATGTTCATATCTCAGCAGGAGACTAATTGTCATATGGCAGCAGAATTCAGCCTTTTCATTCATGAGTCTCATATTTTCATTTTTCATTTTTCAAAGCAGAGAAGCAAGACCAATGAGTCATCCTAAAAGACATTCTAGAGAAAACAGGGACTGTGTCTAAAATGCTAATGCAGTTTCTGATGGCACAAGTTTCTTCCCATAAAATTTGGTCTTATTTGACCAGATCACAATCTTCTACATGTTTGCTATGTCCTCTACTTGGCTTGTGGCAAACATCTGGACTTTATATGGCTTTCTTTTGACAATGGACCTCTTGACTGCTTCAGTAATTAATGCTCTCCTAAACTCAGTTTAGGTGGACTGTCAGATCTTGGTGGGTTTGTAGTTGTGCTTTTCTCTTTCCATGTTCAGATTGAATCATGCTGTACAAGATCTTTAAAGCTTTGTATGTCATTTTAAATCCTAACCTCTGCTTCAAACTTCTCTGCAACTTTATCCCTGACCTGTCTGCTGTGTTTTTGTGTCATTATTGTGTTTGTTTGCTAATGGTCTTTGAAGCCTTGACATAACAACTACATTTGTACTTAGAATAAAATGGATGGCATCTATTTAAGTGGTTTCTGAAGGGAGCTGATTGCACAGTGTTTTATTTAAGGATGTCAGAGAAATGTGGTGTACAAAATGCTTTTTTTATTGAAAAAAAAAAAAAGGAAAACCATGCAAGCTTTGTTATTTTAATTAAAAATTATCCACTACGTAGTGTTGGTTTATCACAGTAAATATCAGTAATCTATACCAAAGTTTATAGTTTTATGTGAAAAAATGTGAGAGGCACCGTAAATAATAACTGTTGCACACTGTTAACAATTACCCTCAGCACGGCTATGCTGTGTAATAATTAGCAACAAATCTTTAGCCACTGAAAAACAAATATCCGGATCCCCATGTTAATTTTTTTTGGCCAGGCCACATGCGAGGCATGACTTATTGTAAGCTGATAAGAAAGATCTCCATGGTTGGCTCATAAAAGCCCCCAGCAAAAGACTTGACTGCAATATCCATTAATCCACTGCAGTTTCCCACAGATTCAAAGCAGTCTTGCAGCAGAGCTCTGCAACATCAAAGAGAGCTCTCTTTTAAAGGGTAGCAATGAGATGTGGAGTTCTCCGCATAGCTATCTACCAAGCTAGAGAGGAGTCTCTGGACTTCACCAATATACATAATTACAGCTGGTTTGATTAAATTGACCTATGCATGGATGAAGTGCAAAAGGTTAAAACACTTCTTTGCATCTGCCCCACAGTTCGCTAAAGGCATCATTAAAGGACTGTAAATGCAACAGTATTTTTTCATCTTCTAATCATGTTCAGGGTTTATAGTGTAGCCATATATACTGTTTCATACTATCCAAAACCAAACTAAAGAACTGGATATATAATATAGTATTGAATATCATTTTGTGCTTGATATGTCAGTGGATGGTGATTTGAAAACAAAATGCAAAATCGACCATCAGGTTCTTTTTAAGGGTTTTGTGGCACAGGTGGCCTTTGTTCATTAGTAGCTGAACAGGAATAAGGGACGAGATAGAAGGGTAAGACATGCAGTAAATAGTCTGGAGCCAGGAATCGAACCCAGGACAGACGTGTCAAAGACTGCAGCCTCCGAAGATGATGCGCTTGCTCTACTACTGAGTCACATAACATTCCCCTTTGTAGGTTTTGTTTGAAAATGATTCTTTTAAAAGGTTAAAATTATTGAGATCTATGAGATTTCTGTGACATGTTTGGTCAAAACATAACAGATGACAGGATTACAGCGTTTCATGGTTGTTGTTGTTTTTAAAGCCCTTTTCAGATCATAGTTGCTTAATAAACACAGAGCCATAAAGCTACAGAATAAGAGGACCAGAGGGACTCCCTAGCAGTGCCAGCTTGTCTATCTATTTCAGCCTACCTACCTGCTATGTTCCTATTGTTTAAGCAACACTTACTCATTGTTTCCCAGACGTTTACTTGAAGAAATGACTTGAAACCTAGCTTAGCTTATCTTCAAATAATTTTGCAGCTCGGGCCATGGTTGCAATACTTGAGTGGTACAATCAGCTAAATCCACAGGGGCTCTCTGTTGGTTCTACTAATTCATTCCAACTACCATAACTTCCCTCCCTGTCCACTCTCCACAACTAACTTCCAACAGTTCTTAATTAGTTCTAAAACTAACTGGATCTCACTTCCAAATTCCTCAACATAAACCTTAGTTCTCAAACATACTTATCCACACTGAACTGTGAAATCATCACAATCAGAATCAGAAAAAACTTTATTGCCAAGTAATGTTTCACTCGTATGAGGAATTAGCTTTAATGGTAAGGTGCTACACATAGACAAACATACAGCTGACATAAATACATTTGTAAATATGTAGTTAAAAACAAAAACAGGAATGTGTAGGAATGTTCTGAGAAAAATAGAGCACTATGGTAAATATTAAAAATGGAGTTTAAACGAAAATTCAACATGCAAGACTCACCACCCCTGCCGCATCCAATCACTCCTCACTGGCTGCTCCAATCAACGGCAGGTCCGCACTTCTCCTCGGCCAATCATCTCCCAGGGCATCGCTTTTAAAGACCTTCTGCATGGAAGACACCGCTCTCCTGCTGAACTTCAATCAGCATGTCCGATTACGAATTGGACAATCCCGCTGGTTCTTTGCAAGACCTCATATCGGGTCCTTGCCGTCCTGCCGCTGCTTCTGCTAGAAGAAGCTCCCATCTAGCTTCGCAGCACGTTACTCCCTCTCCTCCCTCCCAGTTCAAGGCGAGCGGAATAACACCCGGTTCCGACCAAGAAGCTTCTCAGCTCGCTGTTCTTCTATCCCACGACTCCCCTCCACTTCCACCTCCTCCGCCTCCCTCAAGAAAACGCCGCAGCAAGACTCCTAATTCCCCTACCAGGAAACGCCGAGGCTGTTCCTCATCTACTCCACCTTTGGCTATGTCTTTTCCCGGCCCATCTTCAGCCGCACTCGCCTCGCTCTCCGAACCTCCTGCACCTCAGGATGCCCTATCCTCTTCAACTACAGCTGTCCCCACTTAATTTATCTCATCCTTGGACTTATTTCAACTTTCCACCACATCGCTCACTCAATACCTCATGGATTTCTCCGCAGGACCGGCCACGTCAGCTCTCCACCTGCCCTCTGCCCCACCCGATGCTCAGTTTGCTGCTCAGCCTGCTGATTGGCCCCTCGCCTCAGCTTTCACACCGGCTAATGCCCGGCCAGGCTCTTTGTTAGGTGAGACCTCCGATCCCCGCCTCTCCAAAGATCACTCCTTTGGAGAATTTGTGGCAGCTTTTGGCATTTTTAGGGACATTATTTGTTCTGTATTCCCAGATAGAAGAATCGCGCTGGACTCTTACTTGGCCCTCATCACAGATGCGCACCTTAAATACGGACGTTCTCTCTTCTATCAGTACCATAAAACCTTTTCCGCTAAAGCCGCATCCATCCTGGCTCAGTCAGGAACTCACCTAGACTGGTCTATACTCAACACGGACATCCTAATCAGCTCCAGCTCAGCTTCTCATCCTCTTCCTTCCCCTTCCTCATCCTTTCAAGGCCATGATTGCAAAGGAAGAAAAATCCAGTTTTTCAATAATTCTCGTATTTGCAATAACTTCAATGAAAGTGTTTGTTCGTTCCAATCATATTCTCTTCTTCATATGTGCAGCTTCTGCAAAGACGCCCACCTGAAGTCCATTTGCCCTCACTGTTCATTCCTCAGCAGGATTCATCGTGGTTCCAGGCGTTAATTTCTCGTTACCTTTCCACTCCTGTCATTATTACCGAACTAGATGCCCTCTTTCAGTCCCACCCAAACCGTCCTTTTGTCAATTTCCTCATCACTGGTCTCTCCCAAGGC
Source organism: Characodon lateralis (assembly GCA_036250325.1). NCBI lineage: Eukaryota > Metazoa > Chordata > Actinopteri > Cyprinodontiformes > Goodeidae > Characodon > Characodon lateralis. The sequence goes on from JAHUTJ010058859.1 coordinate 10,845, forward strand.
TTTTTCATTGGCGTCCCTCTCCTCCCCACTTCCTCATTCATTTGCGCAAACCTGCAGTCAGTTCTCCGTGAGCCAGAAGTTGTAGCTCAGCTTCTTAAAAAGGAGATTTCCAAAGGCTATATGATAGGTCCTTTTAAATCCCCTCCTTTCACTTTCTTCCATATTAGCCCCTTAGGAATAGCTACCAGAAAGTATTCAGGAAAAAAGCGCCTTATTATTGATCTTTCAGCTCCTCTGGTCCTCATTTCAGTATTAATTCCATTATTCCCAAGCCCCCATTTTCCTTGTATTATGCTACGGTAGATCACGCCATATCGCTTATAAAACCTGCGGGGCGTGGAGCCTGGCTCGCTAAACCAAACATTACCAACGTGTTTAAAATCATGCCGGTGCACCCTTCTCAATAGCACACCCTCGGTGTCAAATGGGACCGCCGTTTCTTTTGTGCAGTCAGGCTCACTTTCGGCTGCAGAAGTAGCCCCTGCTTCTTCAACAAACTGTCTGAGGCTCTCTGTTGGATTCTCCTAAATGTTTGCAAACTCCCTTTCGTTCTCCATCTGCTAGATGACTTTCTTCTTATCGATCCCCCCTCCCCTCACCCCAGCCCCTTTCGCCCTAAGCTGATCCAGTTATTTCAGCAAGTCGGTGTTTCCCTGTCTGAAGAGAAAACAGCAGGTTGAATCAAGAAGCTCGAGTTTCTAGGCATCTCCCTAGATTCAGACGCTATGGTAGCTTCTCTGCCAGAAGATAAGCTGTCTCTCATTCGCAAAGTTTCCCAGCCCTTTCTCTCCTCCCCAGTCATCTCCAAGCGTCAACTCCTGCCCCTCCTGGGTCATCTGAATTTCGCAATTTGCATAATTCCCCAAGGTCACTTCTTTATTTCTCGTCTTCTGGATCTAACTAATTCCGTCCCCTCTCTGCTCGATCCTGTTTCTTTAGATGAAGGTTGCTGCTCTGTCTTTCTCTGTTTCTGGTCCTCTCTCCTGCAGAACTGGAATGGTATCTCTTTCTTTAACGATGACGTCGTCACGTCAGCAGATTCCATTCAGTTTTTCACGGACACAGCTCTGTCCGTGAGTTTTCGGGGATTTTTTCAGGGTGCCTGGTTTCGTATCGGGGCGGCCACTACAGCCCCCACAAAAGGAGTTTCGACACCTTCGCTACAACAACCCGGCTGCTGGTCCTCTGCAGCTTTTTCTTTGTACGTCCATCCTGACCTCCAATCTGTCTTATCCGCGCAACAATATATCAGTTCTTAGGTAAGAACTCTCACATTCACTGGTGGTGGTTGGCCTTATCCAAACCTTTCCTCTATATAGATTAACCATTAACCTTTCTTCATTATACCTGGATCTCACATCTAACCGCTTAAACCTGAATGTTTTATTCTCTCATTCTAATACAATTATCACGTTTTTCTAGACAGTTTCCATTTCTTTGCTTTCTTTCTGTCAGACGCATCCGGATCTTCGCCACTGGCAGGCATATCCAACCATGCCTCGACAGGCACCTCATTCAGCCTTTTAGGCTCATCTCCATCTATGCTATTGGCAAGCGTATCGAACTATGCCTTGGTAGGCATTTCAATCCAGCCTTGTTAGGCTCATCACTATCTACGCCATTGGCAGGCGTTTCCTAACATGCCTTGGCAGGCATTTCATTCAGCCTTGTCAGGCTCACTCACACCATTGTCATGCGTTTCCAAACATGCTTTGGCAGGCATTTCATTCAGTCTTGTCAGACTCACTTGCGCCATTGGCAGGCGTTTCCAAACATGCCTTGGCAGGCATTTCATTCAGCTTTGTCAGGTTCACTCACGCCATTGGCAGGCATTTCCAAACATGCCTAGGCAGGCATTTCATTCAGCTTTGTCAGGTTCACACACGCCATTGGCAGGCGTTTCCAAACATGCCTAGGCAGGCATTTCATTCAGCCTTGTCAGATTCACTCACGCCATTGGCAGGCGTTTCAGAACATGGCTTGGCAGGCATCTCAATCCTACGCCTTGTCAGGCACTCATCTAGCCTCCTCGACGCCTGGTCAGGTGCAGCCCCATCTTCGTCTGACCTGTCACCGGCCATCTATGCCTCTTCAGGCTTAACTCAAGTAAGCCCATTCGGGCTTAATCCATTCAAAAATTTTGTTCTGCATTTTTACTCCCCGCTCATCACAGATCATTCAAAACTAATTTATTTTTCCTTCAGTACAGCCTCAGACTGATCTTGGCCCTTTTGGGGGAAGACGTACCTAATCATAATTCTAAGATGTTTATTCAAACCCACTTCATCCTCAGCGTTTACGTCTTCCTCCGGGGTCCGAGCGCCAAAGAAATAATCTTTCATTAATAAACTCTCTAACCGCCATCTTGTTGTTTCTCCATATTGTGAGTCTTTCCAGGTTGAAATATACAATAACAACAATATAGATTTAAACGAAATTTAATGAGATTTTAATGTACTAAGATATTCGTACTATTTGCGAGGAGAAAGTGTTAGTGGGGGACCAGGGCCTTGTTAATGAGGCTACCTGCAGATGGGAAGAAGCTGTTTTTGTGGCAAGGGGTTATGGTCCTGATGGACTGCAGCCTCCTGCCAGAGGGAAGAGACTGAAACAGTTTGTGTCCCAGGTTGGAGGGATTAGCTGTAATCTTTCCTGCTCGACTCCAAGTCCTGGAGGCATGCAGTTCCTGAAGAGAAGGAAGATTGCAGCCAATCACCCTCTCTGCAGAGCGAATAACATGCTGAAGCCCGCCTTGGTCCCTGATGGCGGCAGCAGTGTACCAGATGGAGGTGAGAATGGACTAAATGATGGCGGAGTAGAAGTTCACCATCATTGTCTTTGGCAGGCTAAACTCCCTCAGCTGCTGCACGAAGTACATTCTCTGAGGAAACGAAAGGAGTCCACAGTGGTGACTGGGGAGTCACACAGGATGATGGGGGTGGGTGGGGCTGTGCTCTTTCTGAAGTCCATGATCATCTCCACTGTTTCTGGCTCCACCAGCTAACCTAGGTCAATCTCCTTTCTGTAGGTCGACTCATCCCCCCCCAGAGATGAGCTCAGTGAGGGTGGTGTCAACAGCAAACGTCTGGAGCTTGACAGACTGGTCCCTGGAGGTGCACTGCTGTTGATGTACAGGGAGAAGAGCAGAGGGGAAAGAACGCAGCCTTGAGGGGAACTGGTGCTGGTAGTCCTGGGATCAGAAACGTGTTTTCCCAGCTTCAAGTGCTGCTTCCTGTCTGTCAGGAAGTTTGTGATCCACCTGCAGGTCAGGCACATTCAGCTAAGAGAGCTTGTCCTGCAGCAGGGCCGGGATGATTCACAAACAGGATCCTGGCATAGGTTCCTGGGGAGTTTAGGTGCTGCAGGAGATAGTGAAGGGCCATATTTACTGCATCATCCAACGACCTGTTGGCTCTGACGCCTGAAAATTTTGTACAGCATCAAAGCATCATTTTTATTGATCAACCATTTTACTTGTTTTCTCGTCCTTCATTTGTATATAGTTCATTAGTTTCTGTATTCTTGCAGGTTTGCTTGGTAGTCTTTAGTTGAATTGTTTCTAGCCTAGTTAGAGTTATTGACTGGAATATGTTTAATTTGGACTTGAAGGATTTCTGTTAATGAATTGTTACTCTTTCATCTATGTTCTAATAACACTGCCATATTAAGCTGGTATTCCCAGGACAATACTTGAAAGACAGAATGTTATTTAGTGAAATATTAAGTAATTTTAGCATCCTATTTGCACAACACCAGAAATGTCCGGTGACACCAGTGCTCTCCTGTGTTGTTTAGTTGCTTACATTTTATCTCAAAGAAAGCAGTTCCTTTCTCTTTTTGAGACCCTCTTTGCAATGTTTCTACTATCTAAGCTAGACTGCTGCATACCATATTCTCCTTGAAATTGAATCTTGTGATTTGTAGCGCACAGGACCCCTGCATGTATAGGTGTAGTTTTAGTCAAACCCCCATCTTAGAGAGCTTGCCTAACATTTGCAGTAGGCGTCAAAAAACGAGCAAAAACATCCCATAGGATGGGTACCGAAATCGGTACTTTAATAGGTACCGACTGAATTCAGTCGGTACTACAGAGTACCGATTCACGTAAAATCAAATGGTACCATGTTTGTGACGCTAAGGGAGTGGGAGAGTGGGCGATTTTCCATGCCGGACATGAACACAGCATTGCACGCACAAGAGCGCAATGACGTCAGTAGGTACAGTCAACAGGGCATGTCTGATAGAAAGTGCTCAAAATTATGGCTCCACTTTTCAAAATGCGATGCAGATTACACTCGCTGCAATATTTGTGACGTGAAGTGTAAGGCCAGCAGTGGGAATACTTCTAATCTGAGGACGTACCTGGTTAAGCACAATATTTTTCTAAAGGATGAAGCATGCACAATTTTCATCAGCCTCACATCTACAGTTACAACTCCAGCATTCAGCACCGTTAGCACGCCTGCATCCGTTAGCAACTCATTGTCTGCAGCCAGCAACATGGCTGGGTTTTAATTGGTGCATTATTAAGAAAAAACACAGTATAGTCAGTTAAGGGTTTTCATGTTAATGAAATGTTTGAAACAACTGTATTGTTACAATACAAACAGCTGGATGTTGTTTTGATACATTCATTAAAGTTTATATATTGAGAAATAAATATTTTAATTGAAAATTTTTGAGATTTTATTATTAAACAAATTAACATTTATTACTAAATGAACACGGGCTGCATGGTGGCACAGTTGGTAGCACTGTTGCCTTGCAGCAAGAAGGTCTTGGGTTTGACTCCTGGCCAGGGGTCTTTCTGCATGGAGTTTGCATGTTCTCCCCATGCATGCGTGGGTTCTCACAGGGTACTCCAGCTTCCTCCCACAGTCCAAAGACATGCCTGTTAGGTTAATTGGTCTCTCTAAATTGCCCTTAGGTGTGTGAACGAGTGTGTGCATGGTTGTTTGTGTGTTGCCCTGTGATGGACTGGCGACTTGTCCTGGGTGTACCCCGCCTCTCACTTGTAGACTGCTGGAGATAGGCACCAGCTTCTCCTTGACCCACTATGGAACAAGCGATATAGAAAATGACTGACTGACTGACCACATAAACACAAACAAAAGTACAGAGAACTGGTACCGTTCCGTACGGGCATCGATTCCCAGGTACCGGGTATTGGTACTGTATCAATTCAAATGTGAAAGGTACCCATCCCTAAACATAGAACCATCATCTACACAGGTTGAACCTCTACATTTCAAAATAGTTATGGTACATTCATGATGATTTGCATTGCTTTTCCCTCAAACATGTATGTTCTCTTTTCAGTATTTTAACATTAAATTAAAAATACATTTAAAAATATTCATGAAAACAAAATTAATTCAACAGTCTGAAATTCTATGTGCCAAGTAAATTTATCATTAAAGTATTACATTGCAGCTGATGGAAACCAAAACAAGCAATGCACTAAGACATCTATTTTTATCTGGAAATGCCAATACTGTCGCATGAGTATAACCATTTGCATAGACAAGAGTTGAAATCTAACTGTTCGGAGCCATAGTCAAGTAGAAAATTGAAGTCAAGAAAAACTAAACAAGACATTGTGAGGTTAAGTATGCATTTTAAATTACTAGGATGGAGGGTTTCCAACACTCTACATTCACCAGGGCACCTTCATTTATCCTAAGAAAGGCTAGTTTAATCTCGCAGGTTTAACTGCTAAGGCTTCACCTCTAGAACAAATGATGAAAAAATAAGACAAGATTGCACATAGGTAGAAAGAAAATGTAAACGTGCCGCACTTTCCTGTCTTTACATTTTGCAAAAAAAATAAAAAATGCTTTCTGTAAACCTTTTAACATAAATTTTACATCAGATACCCTGTCTGAAATAAAATGCCATGAATGAGTACATGCCCCAATTTGTTTTGGTACTGCTTAAATGATTTAGATAATCTAACTAACATTAATAGCAGTCAAATATAACCTTAACAAATACAAAAAACAGTGTTTTAAATGATGATTCATTTATTGAGGAAAAAAGGTTAATTGCTAAAGTTATTGCAAAATTGTTTTGTTTCAGCCACAGTGCAGTTTTTTTTTTTTTTTTTTTTTTTGTTTTGTTTTGTTGTTTTTTTTTTTTTTGTTTGTTTTTTTACCAGGAATGTCCTGGGTTCATGGCACAGAATCTCAATCCCAAAACCTTAATTTAGTTTTTTAAGGCAGCAAGGACTTACTTGTGTGTTTTGGATCATTATCCTGCTGCATAACCCAAGTGCACTTGTGTTTAAATTCATGGACCGATGGCCAAACATTCCTACACATTTAAATGCTTCCCCTTAAACCACTCGAGTATTGCTTTAGCGGTATGATTCATGTCATTGTCCTGGATGGAGAACCTCTATCCTAGTCTCAAATCACTGGCAGACTGATACTGGTTTTGCACAAGAATATCCCTGTATTTAGCATCACCCATCTTTCCCTCGACTCGGACTGGTTTCCCAGTCCTTGCTGTCGAAAAACATCCTCACAGCATGATGCTGCTACCACTATGTTTCACTGTGGGGAGGGTGTTCTTGGGGTGATGGGATGTGTTGGGTTTGTGCCAGACATAACGTTTTCCTTGGTGGCTTAAAAGTTCAGTTTTAGTGTCATCTGACCAGAGCACCTTCCTCCATACATTTGGTGAGTCACCCACATGCCTTTTGGCAAACTCCAAAGGTGCCTTCTTATTTTGAACACTAAGTAATGGCTTTTTTCAGGTCACTCTTCCATAAATCCCAGTTCTATGGAGTGTACCGCTAATTGTGGTCCTACGGACAGATACTCCAGTCTCTGCTGTTGAACTCTGCAAGTTCCTGAGGATTAGCTTTGGTCTCTGTGCTGCCCTCTCTGATCAATGTCCTTGCCTGGTCTGTGGGTTTTGGTGTGTAGCCCCCTCTTGCAGGTTTGTTGTGGTCCCATGTGTTCTCTATTTGAAGATGATGGATTTGATGGTGCTCTGGGAGAACATCAAAGATTTGAATATTTTTTTAAAACCCCACCCTGACTTGTACTTTAAAAAACTGTGTCCCTGACTTGTTTGAATTGCTCCTTGGTCTTCATGGTGTGATGCCTGTTGCTTAGTGCTGTTGCACCCTCTGGGCCTTTCAGACTTCATTTCAATAATAATGTGACTTTTGAAAGTAATTGGTTGTACCAGGACTTTTTATGGGCTTCATAGCACAGGCAGTAAATACCTATGCACATGCCAGTTTTTTTTTTTTTTTTCTTTTTTTAATTCTTTTTTTTATATATTTCTCTTTCACTTCACCAACTTGGACTATTTTGTGCAGATCCATCACATAAAAAAAGATCAAAAACATTTAAACTACAGGTTGAATGTAACAAAATAGGCAATAAGACAAGGGGTGAATACTTTTGCAAGGCACTATATATTTGATTAATTATTTTTTTAATTTAGTTGAAGTTTAGAAAATCTAATTGGATCGACATCCTATTCAAAGCCAAACATTGGATTTGCCTAAATTTTAAGGGACACATAAGCATAAACGACAAAAAAATTTATGTCAGCTTGTCTACTTATTTGACAAGACTGTCAGGTTCTGGGTTGTATTTGTGTTTTCGTGCTTGCTACATGTGTTCATTTTCAGGTGGTGCTGGAGCTCTCAGGTGTGCTGGTGACAGGTGCTACTTATTCCACTGATTGCCAGGAGGAGTACTTAAGCAGGAGGCTGTTAGCACTTCAATGTGAGAGTGTTTTGTCACAGTGGTACAAACTCTAGCCACACTCCAAGTTATGCTTTGTACTTTGACCTCGTTTAACTTTGTTTTTTTTGCTCCTCTGCAGATTTTGAAAGCCTAAGCTTTGGATCTATGTCACTGAGTTTTCTGGACTACGTTTCTGAAAGTTACTCTGGATGATCAAGCCTGTCTTCGTTCTGAGGATTCCTATCCT
>JAHUTJ010058860.1:0-18791 GCA_036250325.1 Characodon lateralis
TGTTTCCCTCCGTCCAGTTCCTCCGGGGACCTGCGTGGAAGAGGTCAGTTTGTTGTAAAACCAGGGTTTTTATTCAAACAGTGACGTCACGGGAAGTCCGCTGTTATTCCCTGTTTCTGGCTGTGCTGGAAGTAGGTTAATGCGATTTATTTTGAAAGTTCCAGAAAAGCTCGTACTGGCCCTTCATGTTGTAACCCATGGCTGTGGTTCCAACACCAGTTAATGTGAATAGTGTCCAGTGGGAGCATCTGCTGCTGGGAGACTTGGCCCAAATGGCTAAATATTACATTAGGATGTGAAATGGAAGTTCTCAACACCTGGAATATATTGGCAGTTATTGTGCTCCAAACAGTCCTCTGCAATATGTATATTGCTTATACTGCTATTAGGATGATGATATATTCATGAGATATTGTGCAGCCTTTGTTTTTATCAGATATTTTTGTCTGTTTTTCTATTTTCCTTTTAAAGTGGTTTTACTGTTGCCATTTACTGTTCAGCTTGTCGTTGAGAATGAGGTGCTGAACTTTTTTTGTTTTCCTAAGGTGGGAGAATCGAAAGATGTCGTTCGTAAAGACGTCCGGGCCATCCTCGCCATGCTGTGCAAAGTCTATCCAGCTTCAAAGCTCTTCCCTTTCCTAATGGAAGGGACAAAGTCCAAGAACTCCAAGCAGAGAGCAGGTAGGTCTGAACTTGGTTCTGAGATGGTGCCTCAAGCTTCAAACTCGTGGGGGGGGGGCGGAAACAAACACTAGTTGGTTTGGACTTAAATCTGCTTACCAATTTATTTCATGCAATCAGGAGTGAAAGCAAGACTGTATGTAAGGCACAGAATACAGCTCTGCCAGCTGATTGGTTGTCCTGTAAAATGTTAGGCGAGGCTTATTAGCCATTGATGATCGTGGTCTGTGGGCCGTTAATGCATTAACCATCTGTTCATGCTGGTTTTAGACTAGGAAAGGACTCCTGAACATCGTAAAAGTCACGATGGGGAGCGTCTTGACTTTAAAGGGGACATATCATGCTTTTAAATCCTTCCTTTTCACCCTAAATCATTCAGTTGTGGTTTATATAAAGTGGAACTGCAATGCTTAGGTTCTTGTAGCTCCACAGGCTCCAATTGTCCTCCTGTTCTGAGGTGCGTCTGAGAGCAACTCGTTTTGGTTTAAATGCTGTTGAGGCACTTCACAACCCGCCCCCCTCCAGGTCAAAGAGCGCTGCACTTTAACCCGTTCGGCCATTTTTGTAGTTTGATAACAATTATCTAGCGCCGAAGAAACGAGACCAAAACGGCAAAAACAATGAAAATTGTTTATATTACAATATTGAAACCGCGCAGAACAGGAGCTAAAAGCGGGACATATTGCTAACATAAGCAGAAGGCACGATGCTACTGCTATTAGAACAATGGCCAGGATGTCATATCAGCACACAATAAATTCATGTCTAAAATAAAGTTTGTTATTTACAGCTTATCGCTTTGCTGTGTTGTCTTTTCCATAGACAGAAGGAACTGAGCCCTTAATCAGATGAAGCCTTTTAGCAAATCCTTCTTGATACTGGAGGTGGTTGAAGAACCAATTCTTGAAGTGCTTCATGCAGAGGAAGACGAATTTCTCCTCTGATGTGGGAACATTTCCATGAAAAATAACATTTAACCAGGCACTTCGAAGAGGTTCAGATGCTGGGGGACGGTGTAATGAATTGCGTGGGTTAAAAGACCCAACAACGGAACCGAACTTAGGCATACTCGAGATTGGACCAAAAAAATCACAGCGAGAAATAAAAATAAAGGATATGCAAAATTGATCAGCCGCAAGTCCATGTACTTATTTAGCTGTTCTGGAGCAAATGCTGTGACGTAACAGTTGGAAAAACCTGGAGAGACTGAATTCAACTTTTCTGCACTTCTACAGACTCCAAGTAAACAACAAAATGTATTAGAGGCTAAAAAAGTGTGCTTTGCATTATATGTCGCCTTTTTAAAAGACAACCACAGATCAATGTTAACGATGAAGTCTTCAGATATTCATCTGTCGTTTTTTAGGTCTTATTTTTACAGCGCTGCGTTGAAAAAGACGCTGAAACATTTGAGCGTCCCCTCAAAACGTGTTCAGATAAATGTAAACGTGAAACTGATTGGAGGACAGGAGCTAACTTTTGTATTGATTTATTTTTGCTCCATACTGAATGTGTTTCTTCCTCAGAGTGTTTGGAGGAGTTGGGCTGTCTAATTGAGGGCTATGGGATGAATGTGTGCCAGCCGACTCCGGCCAAATGCCTGAAGGAAATTGCTGTTCACATCGGAGACAGGGATACATCAGTCCGAAACGCTGCCCTGAACACGGTGGTGGCCGTCTACAACGTCTGCGGGGACCAAGTCTACAAACTCATTGGAAATGTAAGAGAAAAAAGAGATGAACCCCTGAGACGGAAATGCACTCCACAGCTTCGCTCTGAGGCTGAATTCTTTTATTTTTATTTATTGTTTTTCAGCTATCTGAGAAGGACATGAGCATGCTGGAGGAGAGGATCAAACGATCGGCAAAGAAGACGCCTGCAGCTCCGTCTAAGCAGAGCGCCCCCGAGAAGACGCAGAGGGAACACCCGACAAACCCCAACGCCACCTTCCTCCGCAAGCCGGTGCAGGAGGACCCTGCCAAGCTCAAGTAGGTCCCTGCTTATTACAGGAGACCAGTAAAACATGCTCACTGTAAATTTTATCCACGTTAATATAAATTTTGTTTAGGATACTGGCTTCAGATAATATTCATGACTTTACTCACACATTTTTTATTTGTCAAACACTGACCTTCAACGTGAATCTGTGCGACATAAATGACCAATATTTATGAAGCTCTGCCTTTAACCAATGGAAACTCATTGATCGCTGTAACTTTATGGCTTTAATGAGTTTGATTGCGTAATATATGGACCAAAGCTTGGTCGGATAAAAGCCTTTTCATTTCGATTTTATTTTTATCATAAATTCTTGGGTGCATCAAAGCAGTGTTTAAAACGGTAAAATCAGAGTCTAATCCTAGTTATAAGCAACGACTAAGAAATAAACTACAAAGACCTTGTAGCAGTAGTGCTTCCAGAGTGAACTGACACTTGGTGCTTGCTTTAGAACCGTTAACCAGTTAAATATCTGGTTAAGGTAGCAGATATGGGCCCCATCTGGAGGGAAATGAGGTAAACTAGACTCGGAGTTCTTGTTTCAATCTTAAAATATAGATGGATCTGTGTCCAGTATCGCCACCTGCAGGTTAGATTTGCAGCTCCTGGCGGAGTTTGTGAAACGGGTATTACAGAAGAGAATATTTTAATGACATTCTATGAGGAAACAAACAGATTTTTACACCAGGTTTTGTTGTAGCTAAAAACCGCACCCTTGAGGCCCAGTTAATACAGTTTATCTGCAAAATGATTTGATTTGGGGTTTAGTTCCCCTTTAAACAGAAACCACCACTATGCTCTGAGAATAAAATAGTCTAACATTCATTAATACTGATACTGCTCTTGTTTATGCATTGACTTTTTATTTTGCAACCAAAAATATAAATTAAACTATAAATTACAAGTTTAAAAAACGGAGATGGTGGTTAAAACAAATCTGTGGCAAGATAAAAAAGAGCCGGACTTTTCTGTTAGGTGCTACATAAAATATGACAAAGTTCATATTTTTCTTTCTAAGCTTCGTAGTGTCTCTGTTTAGAAGCTTGTTCTGAAACTCTACACGTTTCCGACCTTTCCAGCTGTTCACCACCAGCATGCTGACCAGCCTCCTCTTTCTTTGTTTGCCTGAAACTAATCTGTCCTCCTGCTCATCCTGATTTCTGAGCCGTTGCATGCTGGGTTGCTCTCACAGGTGCTCGTTCAGCCTGTACTAGAACCGGCACATTAAATCATGTGCAGTGTGTCTGTGAAACCAACCTGCCTCTGGTTGTCTGTCTGTCTCCTAACCCTTCATCTTTCTTCCTGTGTGATCTGCTCTGCCTGCCTTCCTCTCTGGAGCAGAATAATGTATCGCACGTATAGAATGTGAGTACAAGTCCTCCTCCTCTCTGCTGTGTGTCATCGCTGTGAAGAAAACCCCGAATTCACCCTAATGCTCGTCATACGTGGCTTTAACGAACAAAAACGCGCTGTGGGCTTTGAGTTTTAGTCGTGCTGACACAGGACGGCAGGTGAAGCACCAGACTAATGTTCAAAACGCTCAGCTGTCACTTTCCATCATTCCTCCTCTTCCTCAGTCGCTGTTTGTGTTTGAGAAGACCCGAGAATCGGATCAGACCAGCTACTGGGCTGTCTGGGTAAAGATTATTCTGGGGGTTTATTGTGGTTCTTGTTTCTCAGACTGTTACAACAAGCAGTAAGGTCTATTTTACTGCTTGTTTTTGATCTTTTGATCCAGTTTCTGCAGGCTACATGAAAACCTTTTTGTCAGTGTTTCTCATCCAAATCGGTGAAGATGTGGAGGACTGATTTCGCTGCTTTGAATCACAAATGTCCTGCAGAATCTGCCTGGCGGCACCGTTTTCACACATAGTCTGCAGCCATTTTGTTTTCTTCGTGTGGCTCAGTGAGAACTTACAGCTGATGGTGTACCAGATGTTGTTTTTGGGGCCTTCAGAGAAATGCCTTTATTGGGTCTCCATTGATTGATCTCAGTGTTGTTGTGACTGCTCTTCTCCTCCGTCGTGTATCACAGAGACTGATTATCAGAGCTGGAAATGCTCTGCAGCTGCTCTTCACAGCATGAGACTCTTTAAGGTCTCTGATAAGCTGCTCCTTGCATAGTAATGAAGGGCCAGTGTGTAATGATCAGTGACCTGGCAGACAAGTTACTAAGGCCTCTTTTCCATTTACGGTTCCAGCATCGCACGGCTCCCCTCTGCTCAGTCTCTCTCTGCTCCGCATGAAACCTGTTGTGTTTCCATTGATTCGCTGACGTTATGGCTTGAAGCCGTCAGCGTCTCTATTAACCCTTACTGACTTATGGGTCGTGTCGACCAAACATGAGAAGTTCCAATTAAAAACATGCAAAGTAAAAGTAACACTCCCTGTTGGACACTATGTCCTTCAACAGTGATTTCCAGCCACAGCTTTCAGTTTGACTCATTTCGGCTGTGGTGGTCCTTAATATTTTTCTAGTCCATCTTGGTTTTTTCTTGGCACTGCGGTGTGCAGTAAAATCCGTGACTTGTCCTTCTCTACCTCGGCGAACACCTCATGTCGCTGACCGCCAGCTGATCACACTCATGCCCAATCAGTGAACAGCAGTCTGTTCACATTTGGGACCTGCTCCTGCTGCCAAGGAGGGACCAACAATCCAGTACCGGGCTGGAAAAGCCTGTAATGGAAATGGTCGCAGAATGGGCTGAGTGGAGTTTTTTTTTTTTTGTTTTAACATATCTGAATTTTTGATTTATTTATTTATTTTTGCTGTTCTGTAACTTTGAGCTGAGCTCGGATACAGATCTTTATTCTTACACACTGGATCTGGGGTTTGACTCTTGTCAAAAGGGGAGACAGAACCAGAACTTCATTTCTAAGCGTATTTAGTTTTTACCCTTATTAAGCCTGCTGTTATCTTCAGGTTCAGCAGATTTATTTTGTTTCATTAAATCCTAGCTGGTTTTTATGGAAGCAAACAGATGATCCAGTTTTAGGAAACGCTTCACTGCTTATTGTGTTCATGTTCCCTTTGTGGTCTTTGTAGCGCATAAGCTCTTGTAATCGATTCAACCACGTTGTTTTCTGAGATCAGTGCTGATCGGCTCCAGTTCAGACGGACCAGCCCAACCGTAGCCTGGTCCATGACGACCTTTCCACACATCTTCACTTTGAAACGTGACCTAACAACTTCTTATGATTATGAACTGCAGGGTTTCTACCCCTAAGTTTCTTTTGGCGCTTTCCAGAAAAACAAAACTGAATACTTCCTAAAACTTCAAAAGCAGTTTCAGATTTAGCATTCAGATTCAGAGGAGATGCAGATGGCCGCTTTAATGTTTGCAGGCTCCTGCAGCATCTCCGTTGTCATGGCCGTCTGTGTCTCAGATGACGGTTAAGGATGATTCCTTATCGTTTTGAACACACACATTAACCTCGGACATCCCATAACTTGGTTCCTCTTAGATGCCAGAAAGAACCATAACCAGCAGAGAGGTGATTCTTTATGAATGTGTTGATGTCTGGTAGTCCAGACTGGAGCTAAAACAGCACTGATCATCAAATAACTGAACTAACTGGGTTCCTGTCCACCTTCCTCTGCTCCCTTCATCCATCCAGTCAATCCCGTCAGAACGCCCAGCACAGCGACCATCCCTCCATCCCCAAGGAGTTCCAATTGGACCTGGACATGATTGAGCAGGATCAGAACAGTGTGTGCGAGCTGCCGGATCTGGTCCAACACAAGCTGGACGAGCTGCTGGAGCCCCTTATGATCCCAGAACCAAAGTAAACTCCCCCACTGATCCTATGTGACCCCACTATCTCAGAAAGAAACTTTAACTGGTTTAATATTCCTGCTCATCTTTTCCCTCCAAGGATCCGCTCGGTCTCTCCACACTTTGACGACCTTCACAGCAGCACCGCCTCCACCATCAACTTCGTCATCTCTCAGGTGGCGAGCGGTGACATCGGCACCAGCATCCAGGCGCTGGCTCAGGTACCGTTTCTGGATAAATATGGAAAATGACTGAGGACAAATATTTGTAAATCCAGATTTTTTTCCTGGACCCTTCGTCCAAATGTTGCGGCTGTCCTTCATTCCTCCCTTTCTTCTACGTCATGGTAAACTTTAGCATTTTATTCTGTAAAATGAACACAATGGGCTGATGTCTCTGGAAAGTTTAGTCTGAAGAAAGTCTATCTTTAGTCTTTAAATGTGAAAATGAGTAGAAACCCTGGTTGGTTGTGTTCTCTGGATCATCTTTAACAGAAAATCCTAAAGATAATAAGGATATTTTGTAAAACTGTTGGATGTTTGGCTTCAGGCTAAAGATTTACTTTGGATTTTCTGTCATTGGACCTCTTCATCATGACCTCCTCTTCAAGCAGTTTTTCTCTCCTGCCTTCGTCTTTCCACAGATCGATGAGGTTCTGCGTCAGGAGGACAAGGCTGACGTCATGTCCGGACACATCGACCAGCTGCTCATCGCCACCATCATGCAGCTGAGGCTCATTAACAGCACGCACCTAGCAGACGACCGCGTGGACAAGAAGGACCTGATCAAGCTGTACAGCTGCATCATGGGAAACATGCTGTCTGTGAGTGCGCACGTGGAGCGATGCCCTGCAGCTTGACTGACAGGCGAGCGGTCACGGTGAGGCTCTAATCTGCTTCTCCTCCCGTCAGCTCTTCTCCATGGAGACTCTGGCCAAGGAGGCGTCCATGGGCGTGCTGAAGGACCTGATGCACAGCCTGATCACGCTGATGCTGGACAGCAGAGTGGAGGATGTGGAGGACGGAACCCAGGTCATCCGGTCCGTCAATCTTCTGGTGATCAGAGTTCTGGAGCACTCTGATCAGACCAACATGTTCAGGTTGGTAAAAACAGATCCTTGGTGATCTGTAGTGAAGGTCGTGCTCCACTCAGCAGGGATGGGTACCTGTCACATTTGAATCGATGCGGTACCGATGCTTGGTACCTGGGAATTGATACTGGTATTCAAAGGTACCAATTTTCAGTACTTTTGTGTGTGTTTGTAGTAATTTGTTATTTCCTTTTAATAATGAAATCTTAAAATTTTTCAATTTAACATATTTATTTCTCAATCTATAAACTTGAATGAATATATCAGCTGTTTGTAGTGTAACATCTCAGTTGTTTCAAACATTTCTTCTCCCATGTTGCTGGCTGTAGACGAGTCGCTAACGGCTGCAGGCGTACTAATGGCGCCGAATGCAGGAGTTGTAGCTGTAGATCGGTGGCCAACGAAAATTGCTCTTCAGCCTTGAGAAAAATCTTGTGGTTAACCAGGTGCTTCCTCCGATTAGAAGTTTTCCCACCGCTGGCCTTGCACTTTGCATCACAAATGATGCAGCGAGCGTAATCTGTATCGCATTTTGAAAAGTGGAGCCATACTTTGGAGCGCTTTTTACCAGCCATGCTTTGTTGACGGTACCAGCGGCTCCTGACGTCCTTACATTACTGTGGTGCAATGCTGTGTTCATGTCCGGCATGGAAAATCGCCCACTCTTCCACTCCCTCAGTGTCACAATGATGCGTTTAGGTGCCCAAACATGGTACCGTTTGATTTTACGTGAATAGGTACTCTTTAGTACCGACGGAATTCGGTCAGTACCTATAAAAGTACTGAATTAGGTACCCATCCCTAATTGTTAACCTGGAGCCATCTGCTAAAGAGGTGCCGATCCAAACTTCTCACAATGTGTTTTAAACTTTGACCCATTCCTTCCTGCATCCACAGCGCTCTGCTGGTTCTGCTCCAGGACACGTTGGTCTCGACGGCTGGTTCTCCTAAAGTCTCCGAACTTGTAATGAAGGTGAGCTCCAGAGCCAGTACCGCTGCTGATCCAGCTGATTGGTCATTCCTCTCTAACCGTTGGTGTCCCCTCAGTGTCTGTGGAGGATGATCCGCTTCCTTCCAGAGAACATCAACAGCCTCAACCTGGACCGGATCCTGCTGGATGTCCACAACTTCATGAAGGTTTTCCCGAAAGAGAAACTGAAACAGCTAAAGACAGACGTTCCACACCGGACCCTGAAGACCCTCTGTCACACGCTTTGCAAGCTCACTGGGGCCAAGGTAACCCTGAAGCAGGCTTTTGGAAATTCCTCCAGGAGGAGTTTGGGAGGAGAAGTTATGGAAAACCATCATATCCTGAATTGTGACATTAAGGTGAATTTATTATTCCTGCCGGTATTTTATTGATTTTCCATTCTTTACTGGGTTTCCGAGCAGATTCTGGACCATCTGTCCATGATAGAAAACCGGAACGAGTCGGAGTTAGAGGCCTACTTGAGACGAGCTGTCAAACACTCAGGAAACCTGTCGGGAATGAAGAACGACCATGGCAATGAGAAGACCACCCATGGCATGGTGAGCGACACACAACAAACCTCAGAGTCCACGTGGAACAGCCTGTCCTGAATCCTGCCTAGAACTCCTAATCCACCCTCAGGTCCTCAGATTCTTCTTCCTGATTTCCAGGTCCTCCTCCGGACTTACTGATTGTTTAGCTTTTATTAACTCTCCTTTTTAAGAACTTGTCTTTATCACTAGATCAATAGAAGACCTCAGAAGGCTAAAACTTTACTTTGTCATTGAGAAGGTCTGTCTGTCACTCTGCTTGTAATTTACATAAAACTGTCTCAAAAATGGCCACAGCAAGGATCATGTCTCCACCTTACGTCAGTGGACCAGCCTGGACCTCAGGACAACTAGAAGTGAAAGATCAGTAGATCAGAGGTCTGGAAGGCTCATAGGGCTGCAGGAGGTCAGACAGGTAAACAGGAGCCCGACCATTCAGGGCCTTATAAGTGATCAATGAAACAGATCCAGTGAAGGGAGGCGAGGAGTTGGGAGATATTTTCACGCTTTTTTGTTGGTGAGAGACGAGCTGCAGTGTTCTGCACTAACTGCAGTGGTGAGAGGCCGGTCCGATTAACACCAACATACAGAGTTCCAGTTATCCAGTTGGGAGCCGACGAAGGCGTAATTCACCTGAGAATCATTAAATAATAAAAATGTTTTATTTGTAGATAAATGTCTCTGTTTGAAAAATGATCTTTTTACTACAGAATTAAACTATTTCTCAAAGTCAACATTCAAATCATGGATCACCCTAAAATAATTTTATGTTTCAAACTGCTCCAGGCTAAGGGAGCATAGAAATGGAAAATAATGGGTCCAAGAACCGATCCTTGGGGAACTCCACATGCGAGAGGAGCTGAGGGGGAAAAAGATTCCAGGAGGCTTAAGGAGAACCTTCCACTGGACAAATGAGACCTAAACTAGTCCACTGCTGGACTTGAGTGGTACCAACACAGATGGATGTAGTGACGTCATGCTGGTGTCACTGACCCATAATTCCTGTTCTAGAGATAACTGGGCTTTCAGATGCTGTTCACAGGACATTTGTTTAATGCGTACATGAAGAGATTAAAATAAAATGTCTTGATGTTCCTGTTTAAAGCCCTGGCATGTTCGTCCTGTAGAGGTTTAATGTGTTGACTAACTGGTGTCTGCTGGGTTACAGGATGACCGCATGTCCAAGGCGAAGGTCAGTGACATCCTGTCTGAGATCTTTAAGAAGATCGGATCCAAGGAGAACACCAAAGAGGTTGGCTGCTGGCTCAATGTTTTGTTTTTGCAGTTTAAAAGTCGGACTCCAGACTTGATTTATTTTAATCTGGGGAAACTGGTTTCCTTCTCAGGGCCTGACGGAGCTGTACGAGTACAAACAGAAGTACTCTGATGCAGATCTGGAGCCTTTCCTGAAAAACACGTCACAGTTCTTCCAGAGCTACGTGGAGAGGGGCCTCCGGGTAATCGAGTCCGAGCGGGAGGGAAAACCTCGGATCCCGAGCACCACAGGTCTTTATTCATTTAAACGTTGAGCTGCAGTCGGTCAGCCAGGAGAGTGTTTAACGTCGCCGTGTGTTTGCAGTGATCCCCCAGCACGGCATTGACTCCAGCATCAGCAGCAGCAACAACGAGGAGTTGAAACCCGCCGTTTACTACGAGAGGCTGAAGATCCTCCGGCAGAGACAAGGCCTGGAAAACACCTCCAGGGTCAGTCCAAACATCTGTCTCATGGTTCTGATTTCATGATGCTACATGGTTCATACACAGCCCGGAGCAATTCCTATTCTCTCTTTCTGAAAGTGGCATCCTTTCCTCCACCCAGCTCTTCATCCTTTCACCTGTTCCTCCATTGATCCATATTCTGTCCTATCATCTGTCTGTCCATTCGTCCATCATTCTTCTGTTGTCCATCCTTCTCAATCTGTTATTCATCTTCTATTGTCTTCAGTCCTTTCATTCATCTGTTCTGTCCATCTGCACATTATCCATCCTTCTCTCATCCTATCTGTTCATTCGGTCTTTTGTCTGTTATCTGTCCCCCAGCCTGTCCATCCATCCATTATTCACCCTTGTTGTCCATCCATCTGTCCTCTTTCAGGGTTTTTTGTTTTTTTTGCCGCTTTTGTATGTAAAACCAGACCCCCGTAGAAAAATCTTCCTTAAAGTAACAGAGATATTTGTAGATTTAAGTCTGGGACGTTTAACATATTGACCTGAAGAATGATGTTACATGAATCCTCAGGACTAATAAATCATCTGAATCTGAGCAAATCTGACAGTAACTCCATTCTTAAACGGGTCTGAAATGATTGAAATGTTTTTCTGGCTGCTGCCGTTAATCTCATCTTCCCTCTGACGGACCAGGGTCTCGGAGGCAGCGAGGACGAGCCTCCGCAGCGGCCGGCCATCTCCTCCCTGCTGTCCTCAAAGCCGCCTGTGGCCTCGTCCACGGACATGCTCCACAGCAAGCTGTCGCAGCTCAAGGAGTCCCGGGAGCTGTACCAGCAGGAGCACAACACATACTCCAGCTCGCCCACTCGCTCACACACCCGCTCCGCCTCGCCCGCCGCCAACCTTGACGACCTGAAGAAACGTCTGGAACGGATTAAAAGCAAGAGGCAATGAGGCGGCTCCTCGTATCGCCGGCTCCCTGGTTGACCCGCTGCCCTTTTCGTTCCCTCTGCACAGACTGAAGGAAGGCGACGGCCTCCACTCCTCACCCTCACGTGCAGCCTGGCTCCGCCCACTGTGCCTGTGTGATGAAAACATTTAACGAACACATCCAGAAACCCTTCAGCTCATCTGTTCATCAGGTTGAGACTCTGTATTATAATCATGATGTTTCTAACCTGCCATAAGCCTGTAAATATTTAACCTTCATCTCTCACAGCGCCCTCTGCAGGTGGGTTTAGGTTGCATCGAGGTGTAGATACTTTTAGAGTCCTCATTAACACATCATCTGTTCAGCAGTAGGAGTGCAGAGCCAACCCGCAGGTCGATTCTGGTTCCGACTCGCTCGGCTCTCCATCCTCCATCTTTGTGGCTTGAAGAGCATGACATGTTTGTGGCTGTTTTTATGTTTGTGTAAATAAGGTTTGTTTTAATAAAACTGCAGTTTCCCTTCCTCACCATTTGACGACTGCGAGCCTGTGACTCAGCTGTTCGGTGACAGGATCCAATAACCTGTTTTTGTATTTAATTCAGACCTCCGAACTGCAGCCATCTTTTTGTTGCGGTCACTGTATAATCCATTGTGGAAAACCTTAAATAAAATCTTTTTTTAACAACATTTGATCAGGTTTCTATTTTTCAGTCACTGCTAAAAGCTTTTCAGCTCATTCTTGGCTGTCAAAAGCTAAATTTAAAGGTCTGACTGTAAACATTTAAAATCAGGGGGGTTTGGGTTCGCAGCCTTGGAAACGAAAGTTACGTATGTAACTACGATTCTTTGAATCCTGGATGACCGCCAGAGGGTGGTGCTGAAAGCCCTGAATGTCCCCTCCGTGCATGCGCAGTTCGAGTAATTATACCAACAGAGTCACACCTGATGACCACAGAGGCTATATATGCCTACGTAATCCGAGGCTGTTCGTACAGAATCTTCTTGCGGAAGCAAGGATTCTGAGTGATTCTCTGGCGGTCTTCCGGGATTCATAGAACCGTAGTTACGTATGTAACTTTCGTTCTATTTCATCCCTACTGACCGCCACAGGATGGTGCTGAAAGCACTGAATGACTAATGCCAACCACGTTACGAGGAATCCTGAACACATACCTCACTGAGAGGGCCCAGCGGAGCCTCGCCAAAGAACCTGGATGAGGGGGGGCCACATTAATATTGTAGAACCTGGCAAAAGTGCTTGGGGACGCCCATGATGCAGCAGCACATATGGCCTCCAGCGGAACCCCCCTCATAGCAGCCCAGGAAGCAGAGAATGGGCCTGCACACGGACCGGCAGTGGACGGCGTCCTGCACTGTAGGCGTGGCAGATGACATTCACAATCCAGTGGGAGAGACGTCTAGAAAGAGGACAACCCAGCCTGGGACCGCCATAGCACAGGAAAGGCTGGTCTGAGCGTCTTAACAGCTTCAGTTGCCGCAACGTATGCCTCCAGCCCCCGTACTGGGCACAATAACTCAGACCCATCCGCCGTTGCACCTGACTGAGGCCAAAGCCGAGCTAATCTCAATGGTCGGTTACGGTGCGAACACCTTAGGCACAAACGCAGTGTTAGGTCACAAGGCAACACCAGAATCATCTGTACCCCATCGGAGACATGAGAGACTGACAGAGCATGCAGCTCGCCAACCCTCTTAGCCGAAACAATAGCTAACAGGGCAGTCTTATATGAGAGCCACTTGAGGTCCGCCTGCACCAAAGGCTCGAAAGGGGAGTAGCACAAAGCTTCGAGAACCAAGGGCAGATCCCAATTAGGCACTCTCCGAACCAGCGGCGGAGAGTGTTGGTTCTGATGCGTGCACCACGCAGAAAAAGAGAGACCATATCATGGCTCCCCACAGTTCAGTCGTAAACAGATGCATGATGACATGAAATTGCTGCAACATACACCTTGAGGGTCGAAGGAGAGTGGCCCTTATCAAGCAGAGACTGGAGAAACTCCGGATTAGTGGGCACCGGACAAAAAACAGGATTTTCATTGCGGGCAGGACACCACTGAGAAAAAAGACGCCATCTGTTGACCTACTGCTGATGAGTAGAGGGAGCCCCAGCACTCAATATGGTGCGCCTGACAGGGTCTGAACACCCAGTCAGCCTCCCAGTGGTCATGCCCACAGCTGGAGACGTTGAGGGTCGGGGTGCCATATCCGTCCCCCCAACTGAGACACAGATTCCTCCTGGTTGGAAGACACCATGCGATGCCGTGACACAGACTCCGAAGCCGCGGGAACCACGGCCGCGCTGGCCAAAATGGAGCCACCAGCAACAACCTGTGGCCCTCTCCGAGAACACTCCGTAGAGTAGGCCAAATCAGCGAGAGGGGCGGAAAAGCGTACAGGAGAACCCGAGGCCAGGGATGAGCTAGCGCGTCCTGGCCCAGTGCGCCTGATGCCCCTGTTAGGGAATACCACAGGGGGCAATGAGATGACTCCTCTGTGGCAAACAGATCCACCTCCGCCTGACCAAAACGGCCCCAGATCATGCGCACCACATTGCAGTGAAGGGACCACTCTCATGGAGCAGGGGCCTGGCGAGAAAGAGAGTCCGTGACCTGATTGCGCTCCCCAGGTAAATACATGGCCGTTAGGGTGGACAGATGAAGAGAGGCCCACTCCAGAAGATCCCTGGACACCTCTAGAAGGCGTGCCAATATGGTGCCTCCCTGATGGTTGATGTGGTAAACGACAGAGGTGTTGTCTGTTCGAACTAGCACATGCCGTCCCTCTAGGTGGGGCAGAAAGCACCTGAGGGCCATGTGTACAGCCTGCAGCTCCAGCACGTTTGTGTTTGGAGCACTCCCGCTGACGCCAGAGACCCTACACCGCCCTCTGTTGCCACACAGTGCCCCAGCCCATGGGGCTGGCATCTGTTGTGACCACCTCCCTGCGACACACCACTAACCCCATAGGGACCCCTCGGACAAATAAGTCTCGTCGCACCATGGAGCTAGGGCACAAAGGCAAGTCCAGGTCACCGAGAGCCTGCAGAGGAGAGAGGGCTGCACCGAGTAAACACCCTTGGGGAAAGGGAGAGGCCGAAAGGGAGCACCTGGAATTGCCAATGGCGAACCCGATAAGCAAACCTGAGAAATCAGAGATGTTCTGCCGCAATAGGCACATGAAAGTAGGCATCCATCAGATCTATTGACGTAAACCAGTCTCCCTTCGCAACAGCCTCAATTGCACCCTTGGCCGCGAGGGTGGAAAGCTCCTGGTCCAGTGCTTGGGATTTCATCGGGTCCGCGATAAGTCATTTTGACCCAGCGTGAAAAGGTGGGGCCACCGTCGGAACTGTAGCCTGTAACCGTGGGTCAAAGTGGCAACCACCCACGGATCTACAGTATGAGCAGCCCAGAAACTGAGCTGCTGATGGTAAAAATGTCCAATGGCTGGCCTGGTGGCAGGATTCCGGGTCTATCTAACTGGGCGGTGGACTGGCTGACGAAAGTCCTAGCCAGGTCTCTGCCGCACCTCTCGGGGATAGAAACCCCCAGATCTATCACCATGCTGAGGTGGCGGCCGAGCACTCGGGCTAACGGAAGGACGGCTCGAGTGCTGAGGATGGGGCATACTCCTGCAGAGGCCAGAAACCTGGTGACTAGTCTGGCGCGCCTGAACAGTTTGCTCCAGCGCTGCTGATCCAAACAACTCTCCCGGCACAACTGGGACATCCCTGAGGGTCCGACGGCATGCTTTGGTCAGAGAAGACTGCGCCAGCCAGACCTATTGACGAGCTTGGACGAGAAAAGACATGACACGGCCGAGCTCTCTGATCATCAGCGCAAAGGCCTGCAATGCTGCGTCGCTAAACCCCACTGCCGCAGTTGCACCACCAGCGTCCTGAAGGGATGCAGAGAGGGCAAACATGGGATGTGCCATGGAATTGCCAAGGCGACCAGCACGCGCTCCTCCATTGTATGCTTTACGCAAGAGATCATCCGTAACCCAACATTGAGTATGTGGGCATCAGACATCAGGACGCAGGGCTTCATCTGGTGACACGATCAGAGAAGCAACAGCGGGTTCATCTGCTGGCATACGGTCCAGGCGTGCCTTGACTGACTCGTGCATGGCAGCCAACACTCGGCTGTCTGTGGAGAGATGTGACAACGCTCTTGGGTCCCACCAACAGACGTGCAACTCCCTCAGGTACTCCTCTGACGGAGGGACAGAAAAGGGAGTAGGAGCCTGTCCACGCCTGAAAAAGGCACTTCTGGAAGCAGACACCTCTCCTAGCGCGAGTTCCAGCTGCAGCTTCCTCAAGGCCATACACATGACCTCCCAGATAGAGCTGTCACTGGGCTCACCAACTGCACTTGGCGAAGAAAATGAGCCAGTCTCAGAGGCTTGGGAGGACTGCGCCTCCTCCTCGTCTCTAAATTGAGAGGCCGACGCAGCCAGAGACAAAACATCCTCCTCCACAGACAAATCAGGCATAGGTGGGGAAGAGAGCCCTGCGGTTGGAAGTGAGGCATCGGAATGACGCGTTTGCAACAACAACTTCATCTCTGCCAACTCTGTTGACAACCGCTCAACCCTTGTGGCCAGGCCCTGGTCAGACCTTGCTCACTTCCTCCTAGAGGGGGGCTCAGATACTGTGGTCTCACCACGGCGCTTTGAACGCCTGAGGGGGGCCACCTGCCTAGAGGGCGGGAGGTCAGCATCATCCTGAGGGCACCACTGGGCCAACCGAGCCACCCTCGACGCACGGGGCATGAAACTACAATTCATGCAGGGATTCTCAGACAGCGCCTCCACCAGGTGATCACGTCCAAGGCAGGTAGGGCACAGGTCATGGCCATCGTCTGCCTGAAGCACAGCGCCACAATCCATGCAGCAGTGGGAGCCATCCATGTCCAAGATTGAAAACAAGACTCACCCCCAATTCAGAAAATAAATACGCTAAAATCGGGAGAGGGGGCGCTAACGCTGCTGTCACCAATTGTAGCAGAGCAGGCAAACCAAAAGAGCAACAGGGAAGCAAAGCTCATACGAACAGCACCTGAGAAGAAATAAGGAACAGAGCCTCGGATGACGTAGGCATATATAGCCTCTGTGGTCATCAGGTGTCACAGGTGTGACTGTTGGTATAATTACTCGAACTGCGCATGCGCAAAGGGATCATTCAGTGCTTTCAGCACCGCCCTCTGGCGGTCGGTAAGGATGAAATAGAACTGCAGCGAAATATAAATTAATAACCGGACTAATGGTTTTTATTTGTCTGTTTCATTTTCTTTCTGGCAAAGCCTGCGATTTGATGCAGATGGAGTAAAATCCACAGAAGAAAAGGATCATGTAGTATTTAAAGAGTAAAATTCTGCTGTAGCTAATCTTGGCAGCACAGGCATTTCTTATTCAAACGTTCCTGAAACCTTGTTTCAAGATTTCTGAAGTTAAAAAAATATGGCTCTTCAGATAGCCACCCTATTGACCCAAACGTACCAGAACTGCATGCTTTAAAAAACTCTTTGGCTGAGTTTGGACCACACGCTTCTTATTGGACGTCCAGAAGTGATGCAATAGCGATAAATTGTAATTGGTACATAAATTGTTCAACTGCAATCTGAGGCTCTGGGATGAACACCTGAGAACTGAACTGAGTTATCATTTTCAATCATTTGAATCATTTTTAAATGCAGGATTTATTTCAACATGTCATTCCTTACATTTCTGATCAAATCTATAGGGATCTCTTTAAAACTGCAGAGAATGTGATGTGTTGCCTCATCTCTGAGTGTTTGAAATACGATGAGAGACAAGGAGCTGTTCCTTTAGTTTAAAACAGAATAAAATGGACCATCCAGCTGCAGTGTCACATTTGTGGGTTTTCTCTTCTCTCAGCTTGACGTTACTTCTCCAGCAGAGGGAGCTGTTGGGGTCCTTCTTGGAAAATCAGGATATTTTGCTCTCTGGATAAAAAAAAAACTAATTCATGATTTAATCATCAGAAGAGGCTCTGTGGAGTTGTTTCCAGGCCACAGACTAGGATGCACTTGGCCAGCGACGCTGAGATGACATCGGTGTCATTATGACTGTTTAAACAACATAATCCCCACTAGAATACTGAGATGCTTCACCGATGATCTGGGGACTGCTGTAAGGCTTTTAGAGAGGATTGTTCAAAGAAGGATGCTTCATAAAAGAAACATAACAGACAACCTGGAACATCCTTTGATTCAGCAACAGATTGAAGAGAGTTTTGGATCAGTTGTAATACAGGACGTTACAGGAGATTTTTCCTGCCCATAGCCATCAAGTTTGGGTAAATACTATTACATTTTACAATAATTTAGTATTTTTGAATTGAACATAACTGAACTGAATGGAATACCTAAGGCAGAACCTGGCCACCATACAGAGGAAGCTCATTTCAGCGGCTTGTATCCAGGATCTCTGATTAAATTAACGCCTTCCTGACCTAAGGGAAGATTTTGTTCCTGTTGAAAACCATAATGTCCGACTTTTACCTCGTCGGGAAGGAGAATAAAACTGGTGGAATACCATCCTAGGTAATGAGAGTAAGATCTTTGATGGTTGCAGTTTGCAATGTTGCCTCTAGATGTCACCAAACTCCACAAACTGAGCCATCGACGTGCTCAGAGGACTAGGTTCTGGGTCTGACATTGCATCAGCCCTGCCAGAAGTAGGTTTACCTTCTCACCTCTGAGCCTTAGTTCCATACAGAGTCTCAGGTGGAGGTTACACAGCTCAGATGGATGAGAAGAAGAAAACAAAGCACTTTGTCTTGTGTATATATGGTTTAATTTTTAAATATCTTCATTTATATCTGATTTTTTTTCCCCTCTTTGTTCCAGTTGTATACGATTTTTACTCTGAGCCAATCAACTATTGGTTCCTCATTCTACAGGGGTTGGACAATGAAACTGAAACACCTGGTTTTAGACCACAATAATTTATTAGATGGTGTAGGGCCTTCTTTTGCGGCCAATACAGCATCAATTCGTCTTGGGAATGACATATACAAGTCCTGCACAGTGGTCAGAGGGATTTTAAGCCATTCTTCTTGCAGGATAGTGGCCAGGTCACT
>JAHUTJ010058861.1:0-18784 GCA_036250325.1 Characodon lateralis
GGACTTGTATATGTCATTCCCAAGACGAATTGATGCTGTATTGGCCGCAAAAGGAGGCCCTACATCATACTAATAAATTATTGTGGTCTAAAACCAGGTGTTTCAGTTTCATTGTCCAACCCCTGTATGTGTGTATTTAAAGAGCTTTAAAACAGGAAACTTTGTCTGAGTGCCCTCTGCTGTTGTTTTTGAGTACTACAGCACTCATGTGCGCTTGCTTTTCTAGGCCTCCTTTTTCAACAAGCACACACACACACACACACACACACACACACACACACACACACACACACACACACACACACACACACACACACACGAAGAACTTGTATGACAAGTCTCTGCGAGCGGATACAGCCCCTCCCTCTGACGAAGCATGTGATTGTTTCCTGAGACACTTTCACAACAAAGTGTGTGGGTGGGGAGAGGAAAAAAAAAAAGATCTAGCAGAAGGCAGAATTTAAAAAAAAAACTGAAAGAGGAAGGGAGATACTGTCATGAGACTGCTGAACTCCTTTCGCTTCCTCTGTACTTCCTCCTGTGCTCTGTTTTGCACCGCTTCAGCCACCCCAGCTTCAACTCTTTGTTCTCTCTTCTGTCTTCCTGCAATCCTCAGATGAACTCAATGAACAGTGTTAGCAGTTCGGAGGACATCAAGCCTCCACCGGGCTTGCAGTCTTTGGGAAACCTCAACTACCAATGTACGAGCCCGGGGGGGATGTCAAAACACATCTGTGCTATTTGCGGGGATCGCTCTTCAGGTACTGTTAAAGGGGTGGACCAAGCATTTACAAGCATCCTCTTAAGCTTTATTCAGATTTCTTCCAGCTGTAACAATCTAGAGTTCAAGATAAGTGCCATAATGTTCTCTAAAGTAAGATTTATGGGTCACATGTTGGTGGTTCAAAGCAGGTCTAACTAGGTGGCTTTATGTCCCACAGGGAAGCACTATGGTGTGTACAGCTGTGAGGGCTGCAAAGGCTTCTTCAAGCGCACAGTCCGTAAAGATCTCACGTACACGTGTCGAGACAACAAAGAGTGCCTGATAGACAAGCGCCAGAGGAACCGCTGCCAGTACTGCCGCTACCAGAAGTGCCTGGCCATGGGCATGAAGAGAGAAGGTGAGCCTGTGGAATCGTTTTACTTGGTAGTTAAGAGGGTTTTGTTTTACAGATTTGATTCTTATGTGACTCTTTTTTGTTTTATGAACTTGCTTTTAGTGTTTACTTAAATTAAACACATAAACAGCATGTGTGGGTCATATCTGATTATTGAATAAAGCTTTTTTTTTTTTAATAAAGCATTTTTTTTTTTTTTTGTCCTACATAAACTAGCTGACCCCAAGTTAGGTCTATAATATCTCTTATTAAAACAACTTATTCAATCAGATTAGGTGTGTTTTTAGTGGTTCCACAGATTTTATGTAATCTGATCCCTTATTTTGATTGGTTACTTTAACTTTTCTTTGTTTTACCAAAGCTCTTAAAAGTGCCTGGTTAAAATGGCAGTTTTTGTATGGTGCATCATTTCCTTTCCTGTGTTATTCAGTGTTCTTGAGTTTGCACACCTGGCCTCAGTTATAGTAAATCTCTTGAACCTGAAGTAAAGTTCAGCCATCCAATAGGATTGAGGTCAGATTTACACAAAGCCTTACTTTACTAGAGACATTACTATGAATCAGTTTTCTCCTAAAACCTTCAAACCCTTTGCTGGAAGGCAGAAGATGAGGAAGGATTTCGTTTTTAGTGTCACTGTGAGTCAGAACATGCATTCAAATGAAGAAAAAAATTTGAAGAGGCTTGAAATGGCCAAGCCAGAATCAAGAGCTAAATCTGACTGCAGATCTGTGGGGTGTGAACAAGAGATGTCCACACAATCTGATAGATTTGGATAACATCTCCAAGACTGAGTGGGCAAATATGAATGTGCCAAGATGTGGAATGCTGATAGACTCCTAACAAAGCAGAGAAATTGTTAAAATAATTCAAAAGGTTCCTAATCAAAGTTTTAGTCATATTTAAACTGGAATACGCGCTCCGATAAGGAAGATTAAATGTACCTTTAATGTTTACATTAGCTGTAAGTAGAAAGTAATAATAATTGACAGAAATAAAGGCTTCAAAACATCGGTTTGTGTGTAATTAATCTCTATAATGTGTTTCACTTAGTGAATTGAGTTACTGAAAAAATGTTTAGAAACTTTTCAATAACATTGTAATTTATTGAATTTCACTGTAAGTCTAGGGAGAGCAAACTTGTTCAATCAGGTTTTTGTTGTTATAAGTTACCCTCTAACAGATTTGTTCTTTTTTTGTTAAACTGTACAGGGCAAATGTCACATTAAAGGTGGAAATGTTTTGATGGGTTTGTCAGATCCACTGTAACAGATAATCAGCATCAAACTCATAATTATTGTTATTAATCTACCCTGTCCCCCCTGATATTGTCTGGTGAAAAATCAAAAAGTTAAAAAGTTCTTCTTTTTATCAATGACCTGTAAACAACCATCTATTAGTTTTATTTCATAATATTTAATATTTTTGCGAACCTCCAAACACACTTTGTCAGTAAATGTTTTTTTTATTATGAAAAGCAACAAAATTACTAATGAACACAAGCAGGAAATGTAAAGGCAAACATGTTGTAATATTAATATAATAGTTCTAGTAGTGAAAAAGATGCACTTTTCAAAATTGTACCATCACACTTTGTCATTTCATTTCCATAAAACTCTTCATATTTATGGGTATTTTGTTAAAGCGATTTTTATCATTGCATGCCCATTAAACTAGCTTTAAGAGTGGGTATTTTTTTGCTTCTGGAGAAGCTCTTCCAAAGAAGAGGTGAAACACTGCTAATATTCACTGACATCTATAAAAAAAAGGATGTTCAAGGTGGGGAGTTTGAACTTAAATGGACGTCTTGTGTGTGTCCGTGTTTGGGTGTGGGTGTGTGCGCAGCCGTGCAGGAAGAGAGGCAGCGCGGGAAGGAGCGTGGCGAGAACGAGGTGGAATCCACCAGCAGTTTCAACGAGGACATGCCAGTGGAAAAGATCCTGGATGCCGAGATGGCCGTGGAGCCCAAAACAGAGACGTACAGCGACGGCAGCCCGGGAAACTCGGTAGGGATCAGAGTCACAAAGATGGTTTGTTTTCTCAGTCTGGGACTAATAAATGTAGCGCCCCTGTTTGTAAAATATATGCTGCAACCATCTAATAGGATGAAGAAACTCAGGAGAATACTACAGGCATTACAGATTGTAAAGCTAAACAAAAAGAATCCAACAAGTACAAGTTAAAATGAGTTTAGAAAGGAATCTGTAAACACTGATATAGGATTCCTTGATGAGTTAATCAAAGGTTAGTCCTACAGGTTAAGCAGCTTGGGACTAAATCCAATTTAGACCTACTGGTATACTGTGCTCCATAGTCTGATTCAGTTGTTTATCGAATAAAAAAAGTGATCAGAATTTGATCAGTACTTAGCTACTAGGCTAAATGTCACCAACTTGTCTAACTTTGTGGATGGTGTGTTCAGAGTAATGTGCAGTGTTACTTCTCCACCTCTCGTAGTGTTTTGCGAGCAGGCAAGACAGTTCAGCTTTGGTCTTGTCTGACCAGAGCACCTTTTCGCACATGTTTGGAAAGAAAGTTTTGTTTCCAAAAGGTTGTAATATTAAATTATAACCCAACCCTGCTTAAACCTCCTCCAGTTTTAGCCCTGACCTGACTCCATTGGGAGAAACACGTTTAAACCATTTGTCCCTTTATTCTATTTCACAAATATATACTGTTTTGTAATGTTCCATCATAAAAAATGAGAAAAATTTGAATACCTTTACAAAGCAATGTTTTTTAAGACTTATTGTGCAAAGGTTCTTTCACCCTGTATGTCAAATTAAAGATATTTTTAACAGTCTCAAGTCATGAAAGGAACTGCTGGTTTACAAAGTAACCAAATATATCACCTGCACCTGCTCACTGACTGCGGTCACTGTGACTTTATGAGTCACCGTGGGAGCTTGCAAGCTCAGGTATTAACTGTATTGTTTGGGTTTCCTTCCGCCATATTCCTCCCCAGACCAACGACCCGGTCACCAATATCTGCCAGGCAGCGGACAAGCAACTCTTCACCTTGGTGGAGTGGGCCAAAAGGATCCCACACTTCTCCGAGCTCCCTCTAGATGACCAGGTCATCCTGCTCCGAGCAGGTAGGCGCGCATATCGAAGGTCATGCACGCATAAACAAAAACAAATGTAAAATCAGTAAGACCAGCATTTTCAAATGAGACACACACACACACACACACACACACACACACACACACACACACACACACACACACACAGATAATTGTCCAGTAAAACAAAGCCGGTATTTCTACTCACCTCCAGGGTAGTTGGACATTTCCAGTCACTCTCTGTCTATTTCAGTCTTTTACATTTGCTCAACACATTTTTGCTGCCTAGTTTAATAGAGCAGTGAAACCAAATATAACTGGACCATTTGCCAAGTCCCACTAGTGCGGCTCACAGCACCACCCTCTCTGGCCCCTGCTGGTGGCAGAGCTCCAACACAGGCCAGGAATAAAGGGAGTCACAGAAAAAAGAAAAGACAAAAGCAACCAATCATATTAAACACATAATGCATAATATCATCAATAAGTCTTTTTTTTCTGTCCAGGCTGGAATGAGCTGCTCATTGCTTCTTTCTCGCATCGCTCGGTCACGGTTAAAGACGGCATCCTGTTGGCTACAGGTCTGCACGTCCACAGAAGTAGCGCCCACAGTGCGGGAGTGGGATCCATCTTTGATAGGTAGGAAGACTTCAGAACTGACCAAAGCAACTACTGTGACTGCTAAAACTCAGTTAAGAAACCTGTGGTTATATAATGAGAAGTGATAGTAATACGTCTAGTATTAATGAATAACTGGGTTAAATTAAGGCATTTGAAGATTTTTGAACTGTTAATAAATTAAGAGTAATTATCACTGTTATTTTCTTTTATTGCTGATCTTTTTATTATGTTATGCTGAGAAGTGAAGCAGGATATCCCAGGTCTAGATAAGGATAGCTAAAATAAAAGTGAATATTGAAAATGTAAAATTTTTTAAACTTTTTTCCTTCTTCTATTTTCTAAAGGACATAATGCTAACAATGCTAAAGAAATGAAGGATTTTTACATTGATTTATATTAAATCACCTCCTGTATGTTTGATTTGCTACATCACGCCTTGATTTTAACATTTTACCTATTAGTATTCAGTTTTTATGGCATACTGACTGAAAACTTTTACAACTTTTACAACTTATGACTCTACTGTACACAACCGAACCCGTGGTTCTCGAACTGGGTCAGGTTTAAATGCCAAAAAAGTAGGAAAACATTTTATTAAAATACCAGGGTTTTAAAGAATCTTCATTTATTGCAAGGGTATTGAAAGTTTTTACCCAATGGGGAAAAAAAAGTCAGGTTTATTATTATTCTTTTTAAATCAAAAACACAAAAAAGTTTATTTTTTTATTTTTTTTATATTTTAGTGAATTTAAAATGACAGCAAATATTATTAAAGATGAATACTTTGTTAGCTAACATTTTCCTAATGTGTCAACATTTTTTGAAAGCCCTGTATCAAGAAACAAATTACCATAAAAGTTTTTAAATATTGATCTACCTGCATTAGCGTTTGTAACATTCATGAATTGTGGTCATGGGCTGCATGTATTCATTCTGAGGGCCACAAATGGCCCCCGGACCACAGTTTGGACACACCTGATCAAGCGTATTCTCCAGCCATTTTTTGACAAGCCCAAGTGATATATAGAAAAGCACTGATCCATTTTAGTCCATATGCCAAAAAATCTGCACCACATTACAAAAAATGTCAGCCAGTTTCAGCATTGTGTTGATTCATGATGCACATTATTTTGTGCTCAAATGTCCAAAATGTTCTTAAAACTTGATAAAAACTTTTACAATTCAAGGCTAAAAGAAGGTGTGGAGTTCTGAAGTTAAAAATGTGTAGAAGCCCTGTGGAGGCTTTTATTTTTTTGCTCAAAACGTTTACATAAAAGATGCCAATTCCAAAATGTCCCACAGGAACTGAGACTATTTAGCTAAGAGTCTTTTTTTTCTTTTGCTGAAACATTTAATGACAAATGAAGATTTTTAATCCTGCTAACATTTAGATCTTTGACTTCCTGTAGAGTCCTCACAGAGTTGGTATCAAAAATGAAAGATATGCAGATGGATAAGACAGAGCTGGGCTGTCTGCGAGCTATCGTTCTTTTCAACCCAGGTCAGTTTGGACTGCACTCGAATGCAGCAGCGTTTTGCACCTAGTCTTCTTTACCACCCTGGATTATTGCATTGAACATGTGCCTATGTTTGATTGTGTGTTTTAGATGCAAAAGGTTTGTCGAACCCTTCAGAGGTGGAGGCGCTAAGAGAAAAAGTCTACGCTTCTTTGGAGTCGTACACAAAACAGAAGTACCCCGACCAACCTGGCAGGTGGGATCTTAGTTTAGGACAGTTCATTTAGCAGCTCTTACATAACAGGGTTGTAGTTACTACAGCATTAATATAGAATACATTTTTGAGAACACTTTTTAAGAAGTATTCCCATTTATTTTCTACATTTTGCCACATTACGACCACAAACTTCAATTTATTGTGTTGGGATTTAATGTCACAGACTATAGAAAAATAGTGCTTAAAGGAACGAAAATGATACTTATTTTTTTTTTACCCCTAAAAAAATTAAAAGTGTGACATTTGTGTTTGAATGTAGTCTCCCAGAGTCGATACTTTGCAGAACCTCTTGCTGTAGATCTCTGTTTTTTTTTTTACCCATTCTTCTTCTTCTACCAAAAACAATTATTCTAATTAAAAGGGCAGCCTTTGGCAGCCTCTAACGTGTTTACTTCCAGATTGCCCAGTATCTGTCTCTATCCATGTTCCTAACCAACTCTGGCCAGCTTCCCTGTCCCTGCTGAGAAAAGCAACCCAACAGGATGATGCGGCCACCATGTTTCATAGTAGGGATGGTGTGTTCAGGGAAAAGTGACCGTTTTTCACCACGTAAAGCATTTTTGCATGTGGGCTGAACAGTTAAATTATATATATAATTTGACAACACCCAACTCCTCCATGTGTATGCATTGCCTCCTGCAATGCTTGTGGTAACCTTTAAAAGGAATTTAAAACTTTAAAAGGACTTTTTAGCAGTACTTCTCTTCTTG
The DNA here is from genome assembly GCA_036250325.1 of Characodon lateralis. Taxonomy (NCBI): domain Eukaryota; kingdom Metazoa; phylum Chordata; class Actinopteri; order Cyprinodontiformes; family Goodeidae; genus Characodon; species Characodon lateralis. The sequence goes on from JAHUTJ010058861.1 coordinate 7,243, forward strand.
CTGCTCTTCCATAAAGGTCAGATTTGTGGAGTGCAAAACTAATAGATGTGCTGTTGATATATTCTCCCCCCTGAGCTGTGAATCTCTGCAGCTCCTACAGAATTACCATAGGCCTTCTGGCTGCTTCTCCGGTTAACACTGTTTTGGCCCAGCTTACCAGGTTAGCTGGACACTGACCATGTGGTAGTTGATTTGCAGTTGCCCATTTATCCCTGTCCTGTCTGCTGTGTTGCTTTATCTTCATGGTGTTGTTAACTATTGTTCTCTAAGAACCCTGAGGCCTTCACAGAAGAGCTGTAGTTATACTGAGATTAAATTACACACAGGGGGACCCTAAATACTAATTAGGTGACTTCTAAAGATAATTGGTTTAACTGGATTTTATTAAAATCAGATTAAAGGGGGCTGCATACGAATGTTTGCTACCTTCCACTTTACAGTTATGCTCTACTTGTGTTGGTCTGTTATATAAAAATCCAATAAAATGCATTGAAGTTTGTTGTAATGTGACAAATGTAATAAAAAAAATCTATCCTTAAGCCATTATTAAGGCCTTAATGTAATCAAATAAATCAGTGTACAAGTAAGTTGTTAAAATATGTAAACTCTTTTTGATCGTTTGCAGGTTTGCCAAACTGCTGCTACGCCTGCCGGCTCTACGCTCCATCGGTCTAAAGTGTTTGGAGCATCTGTTCTTCTTTAAGCTAATCGGGGACACACCCATCGACACCTTCCTGATGGAGATGCTGGAGGCGCCGCATCAGATCACATGACACCAGTCCTCCCCTTCCCTCCCCTGTAAATACTCCCAACTTGTCAACAATGTGAAGATGGAATGAAAAAAAAAGACTCAATCGAAACTTTAAAACAAACTATTTTCTACCAAGTAAAACAAGACGATTAAAATATTTTCCAGTTGTTGGGAAGAGTACCCCGTATGCACAGAAATGTTAATAGATTTGGTAACAGATTTTGTAAATAGATAATTTGTTGTATTTGTTTTAAAAGCATCCCAATGCAAATTAAAGAGGAATCATGTTTCATTCTAAGAGAAACAAAAAACATTTCATAAAAGGACACGTTTAAGGCTTCTTACAGAATAAAGTTATTTAAACTTTAAGTGAAATGTGATGTTCATTTGCATTATACTGAGTGATCTGTTTTAACTATTTCTCAAGTACTTGTAAATATGACTTTATGATTACATCTTGACACTTTCGCATTTTGTCCACCAGAGGGCGCCGGCAAAGCGCCTGAAAATATTTGTATTTTCTTCATGCTTTGTGGTTCAGCTGCAGGCCATAAAGGACACCTTAAACACCATTAGAGAAAGCTTTTGTTGGGATTGGGTTTTGAAGTCGTATAACATGGAAAAGAATACATGGAAAAACTGCAGACACCTAAAAACTCGAATTAAACAATACATAACAGTTTTTTTTCATATAATTTTAGATATAGGCTGCAATTATGGATGCTGTTAAGCAATATTTAAGACTTCCCCAAAAAGTGGATGCAACTTCTGTTAAAGCTGCACCATGATTCACTTTTACTTTCATAATTGCCATCATTGAGTAACCCCTTGTGACTTGAGAACAAGGACATGTTCTCCCTGACAGTCTCATTAATACAATACCCTAAAACTCTTTGTGTTGATTTGCAATAGTTTTTCTTGGATGAGGGGACCCAACACATACACCTCAGATCTCCTTTAATCTGTCAGTTACCTACAGGTGTAGATAATGTACTGCTACCTCAGGTAGAAATGTGTAAAAAGTCTTACAAAATGTATTTTTTATTGCAGTAGCATAATCTCCCATTTTTAGAAACAGTCAACCATCATTTTGAGTGATTTATTTAGTAGGGCAGCTTTCATTGTTTTTTAGAAAAGTACCAGTTGCCTAATTAATGATACCCCTGACAATGCCTTTAAATACATGAAATTGAGGCACTTTTCAACTATTTTAGGTTTAACACTGTTTTTTTGGAAAATTTATTTAGCAATCAATTACTTTGTTTGCTTGTGATGTAAATATGACATGACACAACAACTTAGGCTGGATGGGGGCCCAAAGTATGTTTTCCAGCAAGAACAGAGTGGAGGATGGTGAGAAAAGTAGAGAAATCTCCAGTGCTCACTCAGCAGTCATGTCTTGATGTCCCCAAGTCTCCTTAAAATCCTTTTGACTCTATCTAAATGCCAACTGCTTTTTTGGAATTAATGTCAGAAAAAGGAGTTTGCTGAAAATTTGGGACTGGGACTTTAACTGGAACCATGCGTCTTGGTCAGATCAGACTATGTTTGAACGTTTTAGCAACAAACACCCCAGGAGGGTTTGGTTTACAAGAAGGGATGAATGCGTGGAAAAATCCATGAACCCTGTGTTATGTATGGGGAAAGGTCTGTGGTTCTGGGGGCCTGTTTCTCTTTCAAAACCCCCCTGGAACCACTTTGCCATAACAAACTCTTGACAACATGAGATTTAAAAATGGAAATCTGGTGAACTATGTAAAAAACTAAGAACATATCTTTAATGGGTTTGTCAGTAGGTTAATAATCCCCCCAAAACGGCCATATTATCACAGAAAGGGTGCACCAGACTCAAAGTCAGCCAGGAATGGCAATTCATTCGTCAGCACACTTCTGTGTGATTTACAAATATTTTCACAACATTTTTTTGCTGCTCTACTAAAATGCATCCTTTGTGTGGAAGATCTGGACAGTTTCAGGTAGATTAAAATGTGTCTCACTCCACTCAACACTTGAAACATTATAGCAGACACAGCTGAAACAGGGTGCAACCAGAACAACTATCCTGAAAACCTAAGTCTAACTAATAGGCTACCAAATTCCTTGGACCAGACAACACAGGGGAGCTCTTAAAGGTTCTGTATTAATGCATTCTGACTGTATACAGCGTGTAGGCTGTACCCTACCCACATAATTTTCTTTTACCTGTGCAAATTACCATTACCTAAGCCTTATCTACACTCTCCCAAGGCACTCCATAGCCGCATGGGTTAAATGCAGAGGACAAATTTCATTGGAATGAACAATTGTAATGACAAATAAAATAAAGATTTATTATTTATAATTTTAAAATATCTGTGTCCATTATAAAAAGGGTCCTCAGAAACATGGCGTTATTTCTAGGACTGTCTTCATTCGTTCAAAAACATGACCCTAAATGTCAAAACAACTGTATAGATGTAGTAAAAACCACAACGAAACTTTATAAATAGGACTAACGCAAGGACTAGCAACCTTTACAATCCAAACAGCCATTTTTCCCTTCATTCTTAAATAAAATTTGTCTAGAGCCATAAAACTTACACAACCCTTTGAAAGAAGCAAGCCTCTCAAGTTTCATGAACCCTACTGTATGAACTGTTTATGTTTTATAGTTAAAGAACTAAAAATGTAAATCTAATTTTAGGTTTCAATACAAAAGAAAAACTTTTTACCAAAAAACAACCCAGTCGTTTTCCTGAATGGATTGTTCCAAATATAAGGAAAATGATCAAAGAACAGAGTTGTCAGTAGTTTGCAGCCTAATGACAAAACGAAAGAACTAAACAGAAAATATTACCTTGTTTTCACAGAAAAAGCTAGAAGTAACCTCTTTCTTTTTTTTTACCTTTATATTTAAAAACATTTCTTAGGTTTTTAACATTTTTGGCCAAGTTGTGGCCAAAGAGCCACATCTATCTATCTATCTATCTATCTATCTATCTATCTATCTATCTATCTATCTATCTATCTATCTATCTATCTATCTATCTATCTATCTATCTATCTATCTATCTATCTATCTATCTATCTATCTATCTATCTGCCTCAGAGGAATTCAGAGTGGAGAAAGTAGGAGACTGCAGGAGGAGAGAAAGTGACAGAGGGAGGGGAGGGGGGTTCATGGAGAGAGGTAACCTGCACCTGCACATGGAGAAAGTCTCTCTAGCTCTCTGTTTCTTTCCCGTTCTCCGATAATAGGATAATTGATAGAGCAGTGCATGCTTTTACAGGATGAGTGTGGACGCTTGTAGAAGTCTCTGAGTGGAAGCCCCGAGGAGAAACTTTATGCGGGCTCAGCTCTCAGCAGCGAGGCGTCAGCAGCGGGACTCTGAGCGCCAGAGATGCGCTGAAAAGAAGTGGGATTTTGGGAGACAAAGTACTTTTTCGCCGTTGATAAATTCGCATATTACAGGTAAAGTGTGCGATTTTTAATAGTATAGTAGCGTATAGCGAGTTCCAAAGGTTTTTTTTTTAAACCTGTTTTCTGTCTGGTAATTTATTAAAAAGTAATCAAATTCTTTGAAAAATTGCAAAAAAACAAAAAAAGAAAAAAAAAAACAAAAAAAAAAAAAAAAAAAAAAACTGCCGTATCATTGGAACAGTGATGTGAATATTTCCTTTTGTTGTAATATTTCAATAAAATGTTATTTCTTTGTTGATTTCTTTCCTAGGCCTACTTGACCTCATTGACATTAGCAGCCACTCTACACATAAAACAAAAGCTATTCCGATGTTTCATTTTATTATGAGCAAACATTTGATCCAAAATTCCCCAAGTGATGATTGGTGCATCAGTTTGGGGCTATTGTAAATCACCCTCTTTCAGATCCCCTTACAATACACTGATTTTGTTGAACACCTGCTAATGTGAGGATCTCGCCCCCTGAACCTTGCAGACATGGATCAGAAGGCAGTGTGTGCAGGATGCCACCGGCCGATCAGAGACAGGTTCCTGCTCAGAGTCAGCGATGGCCTCTGGCATGAGGAGTGCGTGCGGTGCGCGGCGTGCGGAGACCCGCTCAGGAACTCCTGCTTTCTGCGGGACCGCAAACTTTTTTGCAGGCGGGACTATGCTGAGTGAGTGCGAGAACTTTATATTTTCTCAGTAAAACCTTTTAAAACTGAAAAGCCAGCATCGTCTTGATTCGCCTGGTGTTATTAAATGAGCGGCAGGTACACTCTAATAGTTCTGGTTCATGTAACCTGCCTTTATTATTATTCAGTGATCTTTTTTTTTTTCACACAGTTTACATATATTTAATCCACGTTAACAACCTAAGTGATGTTAGGCGCCATTAATATCTTAACAGCGGTTTCATGATACAGAAAATATAAACATAAAGCTCTACACTGGTATTTTAACCACAAGATTATTTTTTTTAACAGAATTTTATGTGATAGACCAACACAAACCTACAAGTCTTTCAGGGTACATCTGTACCAGCTTTGCACATCTAGATTTCTCTCCCTCCATCTTCCCATCAACTCTCAGCAGCTTCCCTGTCCCAGATGAAGAAAATCATCCCCACTGCATGATGCTGCCACCACCATGCATCACTGAGGGAGTGGTGTGTTGAGGTTGACTCAGTGAGAAACCAAAAGAAAAGCAATTTGCACAGTATGCTGGCCAAAAAACTCCAACCTTGGTCTCATTTAACCAGAGCACCATATTCTACATGCTTATTATGTCCCTATGGATTGGGGCAAACTGCAAACAGGACTTCTCATGGTTTTTTCTTTTCATAATGTCTTTCTTCTTTCCAGTCTTCCATGAAATTCTGATTTATGGAGTGCAGGGCTAATCATTATCCTGTCAACACATTCTCACACCTGAAGCTGTGGATATTTGCAGCTCCTACAGAGTTACCATGCAGCCTTTTGGCTGCTAATCACAACATGTTTTCATTGATTTGTTGGTTAAACCTGTCGGTTTGCAGTTGTGCCATCCTCTGTCCATTTTTGGATAATGGATTGAACAGTGCCCTCTCAGATGTTCAAAGCTTGGAATGCAGTGTTATAGCCACCTTTAAATGTCTCTACTGGTGTCCTCCTTGGTCTATTTGTTCACTCATGTTCTTCAAGACACATTTGAGACCTGAGATTAAAATTAAATCTCATCTTAAAACCAGTAAATGAACTCCATTTACTAATAAGAGTAGTAAAAGGTTAAGGGGTATGAATACTTTGCAGGGCACTATTTTATAGCAAAATAGGGTACTTACACCTTATAGCCAGTTTACAAATGAAGTGTCTTCCTTCGGTGTCCATTTTCTTATGACCCACTGTCCCAACATTAGTCTACCGTTCACAAAGAACCCTTGTCCACATCTTGACCTTGATGAAGAATGCATGTGTGGGTTTGTGTTTGTTAAAAAGTAATAAAGAATATAAAAGATTCAGTGAAATGTTTTACATCTTTGTAGAATAAACAGATTTCTGTGGTTATGCTCGCAAAGGTTTTAACTGTGCATCATGACTTTAAAGAAAGTTGTCCTGGTGTGCTGAGAGAACAAGGTGACTGCAGAGTGGGTGGGTGGAGAAGGAATGTAAGGAAACTATTGTTTATTGTACATCATCTCAGACAACACATGCATAAAAACGTCATCGCACCTTCACGCGCAACCAGGGGTACAGCTCAGCTGACACATTGTCAAAATGTGTTAAGATGTTGAGGGCCATCGACGTGGCAACTGCAAGCCGGGGACAACATATGGTCTCCTCCCCACCTCTCACACCTCCCTCAAAAAAAAATTTCTTTCCTCTCTCTTGTTTACCCAGTGCCTCACATTCTTCCTTCAAGCTGTTCTCACCCAAACAAGGGCCAGAACACCCTAAAAGGCATCAGCCCATTTTATTCCAGAACAGTTTAGCAATGGTCGTTCTGCCAAGAAGGCCACCACAAAATGTAGTCCAAGAGAATGTTGTCCAAAAGAAATGTAGTCCAATATGCTTCCTGCTATCAGTATTCGAGGGAAATGTGTTAAAAAAAAGAATGAGGAGTAGATCATTTTAAGTTGATAAATCATTCAAAATTCAGTCCGCTTTTTAACAATGAATAAAAACTGGACATGATTCTGGCCAAAGTTAAAACTACACATAGCTCTATGTGATGAGTGGAAATAACAGTTCAGAACCAAAGTGCTTTGCAAAGAGGTAATTAGTAGAGCAGAGCCATATGTCAGAAGGTCTGGCGCATCCCTGGCAGAGAATGAGGATGGTGTGAACTTATTTTGGGGGACAGTGCACTCCAGGAGCCCTGGCGATATGCGCAGTGGCATCTGGAAATCTCTCCCTGCAGCAGCCCCGGCGCTGAGCAGTGGGACGAGGTCCAGTCGACCGTGAGATATCTGAGCTGATCAATTAGCAGGAGGCCTGGTGCCAAGGCTCCACCTCTGAAACCACCCCACCTTCCCCTACCCTCACCACTCCCCCACCGTCCTGTCTGGGTGACACACATGGGCACTGCTATTGTCCTCAATGAGTGTTTTAAAATGTGTGCCAGAATCAGCTCAACACACAAACAGTGTCCTGCTTTTCCCCTTTTTTAAATGCAGTGCAAGTGTGATTTTTCCATACTGAGACATTTGTCTCTTACCACATGCTGGATCTTCTGTCTGGATCTGGCTTGTTTTTTTTTTTTTCTGTGCTTGTGTTGGCAGCCAGAAGAGTGTGTTCGGAGTCTGAATGGAGCAATAAGACAATGATAGTGTTTTCTCTAGTTAAAGTTCTTGTTCAGTCTGCAATAGAATCTTTCTTTCTTGGTTGTTATATTTTGATTACACATGTTAATGAATTATGAAAAGTTACAGATAATGCAGAAAGTGTTTGCAAAATGTAAAAGAAGAATAAAACAAAAACATAAAGCCAGCAGATGAACGAGTGTATATCATATGAAAGAGAATATACAACTTTTCAAAATAATTTATACAATGGTTTTATTCCTGGAATTATAATTATTATTTTAATATTTAAAAGATAAAAAGAGTTTAAAACCAGAAAAATCATATGCATTTTACACTCGAAGGTAATACATGCAAATAATCTTATTGGAAGGTCCAATTCTAGAAAAAGACCTTTGATAAGGTTGTTTTGGGTCGTTTTGTATTCTTCTGACACTATCACACAATATCTGTAATATCTAATTTAAACGATAAAGCAAAGCAAAAAGTATTAAAGACTAGATTTTTATCTCTGAATGAATGCAAATTTAAAATCACAAATTGTATTCATCAGATAAAGGAAATAGTACTGCTGTGATTTTTTAAAATATTCGTTCATCACATCAGATATAACTTAATTGCATAGCTGAGTCTGAACTAAATATGGGAGAACATCATTGAAAATATTTAAACTTTGCTTTTGAAGTCCCTCCAGGATCAGTATTAGGGCACAGATTCTTCATACTGTAGACACAAAATATTTGGGAACCAGCAAAATGCTGTGCAATCTTGTTTTGGAAGATTTATTTTGTAGAGTAACAATTTAAGACAGTTTTGCAAAATTTCGAAAACAAAAGATTCATTTAAAATTACTATCATTGCATTGTAAAGATTTAAACAGAAACATATTAACCTTTCAAAAAATTTAACCGTGTAAACAAATCTATACATTTAAAGATAAGCAAAATAAAACAGTGTTGTTGCTTTCAGAAAATAATTTCTGATAAACTGGGGGCATATAATCTGACATGTTAAATGTAATTTTGAATAAATAAAAATTCCCTTTGTCAACATGCAAATTATTTTTCTTTTTTCCATTACTAATTTGAAACTTGGGAAGAGTCTTTAAATTGCAAGAATGTCCCAAGAATTTCTTGTTTAAAAATTGCTTTATGAATATAATATATTTATACAATTGTTTAAAGTTTATTTTATATTCTGTGACTAATGAAGCAGTCGTCACTAAAGATTGAGAATAGTGTTCCATACTAATTCTCTACTAAGTAATTTTAGACTTTAAATCCACAGTAATTTTCAGAATAAGATTAAATATTCTAGTCCTTTTTTTGGACATGTAACTAAACTAGTCTTGGAAATTTAGATTTGATCTTGTTCTGGTTTTAGGAAACCATAGTGATCTAACTGAAGAACCCAGGCTGAAACAAAATGGGGCCATCAGCACATTTAAAGTATTGCTGGTAAACAAGAACGAAGTCATGAACAGTATAAGGTAATTGTACACCAACTACCAGAAGCCAAAATCCTTCAGTGAGTTTGCATGTAGGCATATGATTAACTTTAGCTCTACATGTACACACCTCATCCAAACAGACATATATTGTAGATGGGTATCACTGATTAAACCAAGATGGTGTGAAGAATGTGTGAACTTGTGATCTTCTGGCTTTTAACAGCTACATTTAAGAACCAGTAGATGAATTTAATTGAATTAGTTCTATATTTACCCTCCTGACTTGCGTCAGTGAGGTGCCAGGTTACATGCAACAAGCTGCTATATCATTTATTAAAATAGTATTCCTGTCAGACAACAGGAGGTCTAGTTTGGTTGGACAGTCAGTATATAGGTTACCTAAATGGCTCAGTGGGCATGTGGACTGGACGGCAGATTGGTCTTCAGATCTGTGTCTTGACTGGTGGTGCACTTGACCCGCAGATGCATATCTGATATGCTTTCTATGTTGCTGCGTGTGTTCAGCAGAGGATCCAGCTTAACCTGATCCAGAAACAGGATCTCTGCCTATCCAACAGACCAGCAGTCTGTTTGCCTGACTGCCAAAGGTCAGCCCTGAGGTCATGGAAAGAACAATGAGAGAGTGTAGAGTTTTTCTTTTTTTTACACAATGTATTCACCTTAAAAATGCCCTATATCAGTGTGGAGGAGTGCAATATTCTGCTGACTTATTTCTCTATAACCACCATGTCACTAATTGGTCTTAATCCAGCGTGACTGAGTGTTCCCGCTCTCCTGGCCGAGTCCTTGGGCCAATCATGTCAGCGGAAACTCTGAAATATTAAACATCTTGAGCTGCTCCATAAGTATTTGAGGGACTCTTACCTTTGCATTACTGACTCTTAAAAGAACCAGGGCTAATAGGGCTAATAGGGCGAACTGGACTCGGAGTATAATGGAACGACGATTCTCGAAACAAGAAATGATCTCAAAACATTAATGCCCGCAGTTTCCTCTCCGCTGACATCTATCATTAGCATCACACGGAGAGATCCACTCAGTGTATCCTAGAGACCCACAAACACTCCGAGTATTTCCTCAGTCGCACTTCCTTTGATATATTTGGGCGATGCACCTTGTGTCACTGCAGGAATGCGCATACCACAGATGGTATGTTGGTCATGTTAAAGCCCACACCATTGCTGAGGGACAGACCACTCTGACGGGTCAAGTAGGGTGACTGGTGAGCCTCTGGGAGCTGTGTTCACCGTTTCCAGAGTGACAGTAAAAGGTCTCAGCAATGTTTGCCTTGAGGATGTAGGAGCTCTGGAGCACTTGACAGGGCTCCTGCATTATGATTGTTTGTTTTGTCTTTACGTTCTGTCTGTGTTGGTTTGTGAATATTAACCCAAATGTAAATCTCAATCTGTGCCCAATATGAGTTAATGTGTTTCTCAGGATATTTAAAGGAAAATCTGTTTCCAAACGTATTCATGAAGTTTAAAGTCTTTTTTACGTTTTGTATCTAGCTTAATATATTTGTCTTCATTGTAAAAAATACTTGGGGAAAAAGCAACTAACAGCTACTCTTCTACTGTGAACAATAACAACCAATTAAATAATTTAAATAATTGACAAAATTATATAAAAAAGGGTCAAGTTGAAACCAGACATATACATTCACAACATTGGCTTGTCAATAAATCAGACCTTTCCTTTTTAACTTAATAATGATTTCCAAAATTTATTTTATTTGCTAAAATACCACAATAGTGTACTTACCTTTTTCAAATTCAGATTTTCACAAATGCTAAGATTACTATTTTATTAAACAATTTGAGAAAGCCCAGATAATGATGTCATGACCTTGCAAGCTTTTAATAGGTTGATTCACAACATCTGAGTTAAATAGAGGAACACCTGTGAAAGTATTTTAAGGGAACACCTCAGACACAATGTGTCCTTTTGTGACATCATACGAAAAATCAAAAGAAATCAGCCAAGACATCAAGAAGACAATTGTGGACCTCAACAGTCAGGTTCATGGTTAGGTGCACTTCCCAGATATCTGAAGCTGCCAAGTTCATCTGTTGAAGGAATTATTCATAGTTATAAAAAGCTTGAGAATGTCCAGCCATACCATTCCGGAGGAGGTTTCTGTGCTGCAAATATTTTGCCAGCAAATGTACTCAAAAACAGTGAAAATTGGAAGCCTGTTATCACCACCTCAACTGTGAAATACGGGGATGGCAGCACGGTGCCGTGGGCTGCTGTGCTTCAGGACAGGATGAAACACTTCACAACATAGATGGCATCATGAAGAAAGAACATTATGTGGAAATATTGAAGCAACATCTCAAGACGTCAACCAGTAAGTTAAAACCTGGGCACAAATGGGTCTTCCAAAGGAACAATGACCATAAGCATATTACCAAATTAGTTACAAAGTGGCGTATGTACAGAGGATGGACAATGAAACTGAAACACCTGTCATCTTAGTGTGGGAGATTTCATGGTTAAATTGGACCAGCCTGGTAGCCAGTCTTCATTGATTGCACATTGCACCAGTAAGAGCAGAGTGTGAAGGTTCAATTAGCAGGGTAAGAGCACAGTTTTGCTCAA
>JAHUTJ010058862.1:0-18773 GCA_036250325.1 Characodon lateralis
CCTTGTGTTCTTTAGCCCAAACAAGTCTCTTCTGCTTGTTGCCTGTCCTCAGCAGTGGTTTCCTAGCAGCTATTTTACCATGAAGGCCTGATTCACACAGTCTCCTCTTAACAGTTGTTCTAGAGATACCAGTTTATGCCCAAATCCACCTTTTCCAAATCCAATATATTTCTATGTTTTGTTTTTCCCGCGCCGCACCAAAACCGTTTTCCTTCCAAGGCGTCTTCCGGCTCCTTCTCCAAAATCCTTCCGAGGTCAAAAAAACGGCTCCGGTCCTCCTCTGCGAGACTCCAGCTGTGTAAAGATTTATAAAATGGCGCCGTGTGTCCAGAGCCAACCAGTGATTACTACGTGGCATCACCTAGGAGTGCTGCTTTCAAGTACAACTGGGAATTCCAACATTTCCGCAAACAAATATCCCACGAACAAAATATTACAGAATCAGTTTGTTTTTTATTTCCGTTAGATACTCCCATGTACATCCAGTATTACTGTATATACTACAAGTTTCCAATCGTGATTGAACTGGACCCGGCAGAATGGTTGCGTTCAAACTAGAACTTTAAAGTTTTGTTTCGTTTCTTCTGAAACGCAAGTTATAAACTGTTAGGCAATAAAAGAGATTACTCATATTCCGATCAATTTGTATTCCACTTTTATAAGAGGTACCTTCTTGGGACATTAGGGTAAAACGGACAAGTTTTCGCATTAAACTCTCAGTGTTCAAAAATAATAATGCATCAAAATCAATAACACCTGCATCCAAAAATATTCCAATTTTGTGTTCATTTTTGGAAAATAATCCATATTTAATGTTTTTCCCCTTCAAGGAATCAGTGTTTTATTGGACATGAAGGGCATTAAAATATAGAAAAAGGTTTTAAAAACTAGGTTTTTGAAAAGATTTGATCCAGAGAAACTGAAAACGATGCCTCCTATAAAAGTGTAATAAAATTTTTTATTTTAATTACACTATTATAGGAGGCATCGTTTTGGGACCTAAGAGTAAAAAGTGTATGTTTAATATAAAGCTGCCTCAAGGGTTAAGCAAGCTAAATGAAAAATTATATTCTTATCACCAAAAAAGATTTAATTAAAAAAATTATAAACCTTAAGAACCTTTATGAGTTCTTTACAATCTAGGAAGATAATGGTAATAATAGATATTGGCGTCAGTTAACACCTCTCTTCTCTCCTATTTGTTTTATGTTGCAGGTTGAAGTTTTCTGTTGTTTTAATTAGCTGATAAAACACTGAGGTTGAGTGACTCTTCAGGGTGTGGTAATTGTAGCATGCGTGACTAAACATTAGCTCTGAAGACAAACTTACATAAATACACACAATCATTTAGACGTAGAATCCTGTAATTTATTTACATGTTGCTGTCAGTGTGATAGTTGACAGAAATGTAGTTTATTGTGCTTGAACTTGAAATGATGACAGAACATTAAAAGTGGACAGTCCAAAATGAACAATGATGAGATGAATATAAAATTACAGTAAAAAACATTTTTTATTTAACCAAATAAGTTATTGATGGATTCTTATTTGCAACCTGGTGGGTTGGGAGGGGCAAGTTCACAATGCAACACTAGCTTGGAGCAAAACCAGAAATACATAATAAAATCTATAAAAGTAGCAAAAATCTGCAGAGGCTGCTGATTATATTTCATTCAATGATTGCAGGAGAAGACCAGAGAAAATAAAAACCCTTTCAGTTAGGAATACATGAAGCAATTACTACAGTTGGGATCACATGATGTCATCGACATATAATCTGTATCAGCTTTTAAATAAGTAAGTGTCTAAAACATGCAGCTAACCTGCAACTTGGGCTGGTTGTGTCCAGCCTTAAAATTAAAACTAATAATTGAACGTAGACGATGGATGGATGTCATTATTAAACAAAGATAAAGCCAAAAAAACAAAAAACAAAACAACAACTCACAGATGGACACAGGGTATAGTACTGCTGCTTTCAATTGGATTTAGGAGGGAAAACATCTCTCTTCTCGTATAGTGGAGGAGTGGTGATGACTTGATGTTGGTGTAGACTAAGAAAACGGTCTTACTAGATATTTGCAGAAATGCAGTATAGGAACTTCAATTCACCAACACAGTATTCCGGCATACATATGGAAAATGATTAAAACTGTCGTGAGTTTTCCCCAGCCTCTCGCCTAGTGACCGCCGGAGATGGGCACCAGCCATCCACTTCCCCAAAGACCCTGTATGGATAAGCTGGTTTTGACAATGGATAGATGGATGATAACTAGTAATAGCAAAATGATACACAAGCAGATTATGTCTCTGGTATGGCTTTAGGCTACCAGAAGAAAACAGATATAGAAGAAAATGTCCACTGTTTAATATAGCCTCATTTCCTTTTTGTTCTGGGGGCAACTAAATAAACTACTTTACTCTTTTGCCCAATGACCACTGGAGATTTCCTTCTGGGTACTCCAGATTCCTCCCGCTGTCTAAATGTGCTCTAAGATGTGAGTGTGTGAATGGTTGTTTTTACTAGTTTGTCTCTGATGGACCGGGAGCCTGCCCAGGGTGTACCTCACCCCTCGTACCTCCGCAGGGATTTAGCAGGTCTAGTAGATGGATGTAAATGTTACATTTGTCCAATTAAATTTCTGAATCTTGAGAAAGTTAAATATGAAGAGTTTCAAAACTTGAAATCTGCAACTGTACTAATTCTTCAGTCAGTCTAATCTACCTCCATTGGCTCAATCTGGAGTATCCTTTTAAGGTGGTAGTTCTCTGCCACTGCATCCTTCACCTTTTCCAGCATCGGATCATTTCCACTTTCCTTCAGTTTACTCACAAACCTTTCAAATATAGTGAGCACAGGATAGGCGTACTCAATAACTCTGTCTTTCATCTCTGGTAGCTCATAACCATATCCTGCAGTGTGAAGCCCAAAGAGCTGGCCATGGGCATCAAACACTGGAGAGCCAGAAGCTCCGTGATACATGAAAGTGTGGTAAGTAGCCACCTGTCCTGCTTTTTCTCCACCCATCATTATGTCGTCAATGCCTTGGTTCTTGATTTGAAATACCAATTGGAGGATGAACATTGAGTCTGTATATTTGGCTAAATGATCGTTGACAGCCTGTTCCCTCTCTTTTGGAGCAATGATGCATGTAGGATCAATTTTCTTCACTCCTCCTGCAGGGTGGCCAATAATACAGGCCTCACCATTTTTAGGAAGTGGACCAAATCTGTTCAGCAGGCCTGGTGGTACTTTTATGTTTTCTGGTATGGTTTTCGGGTTGGACTTTTGGCCCTCAGGTTTGAGCTCGAGAACGGCATAATCCAGCGTTTCGTCAATGTCAACAAATGTTTTCTCAGCAGAGAAAAAATAGTAATTTCTCTCTGGCTCGGGATCATCATAGTTAAACAGAGCATAGACGTTTATATGATCAGGTAGGTTGTTTCCTTGGACAGACCCGTCAAACAGGTGTGCATTGGTCAGGATGAACCGATCAAACAGCACAAAGCCTGTTCCCTGACAAACATCCTTAACAACGACTTTACAGACAGATTTGCCCATTTTCAGCAACTTCTCAATTCTATGAACTTCACTGAAAGACTGTTGTATCTTTCCGAAGTTCTCATTCCTCAGCTCCAGAGCTTCCTGGTAAGAATCACCAGGGAACCGGCTCTCCATCCATTTTTTCAAATCTGGAAACTGCTGACGCAGACGTTGATAAATCTCATCAATGTCAACGCTGATGGCTGACTGTTCCATTGCTTTCTTTACACTTTTTCCACTCTCACGAGCAACATCTAGGATGAAGCTTGTTGGGTTATCAACATTTTCCCATTTATTTAGTGGAAGACATATTTTGAAAGTCTTCCCTTGGAGCCCGTCTACCCTCTGTGTGCGTACTGTGACGCAGTTAGGGTTCTTGTTATCGGACAACGTAAATTCTCCAAGATTGTCAACGAATCGACCATCTCGTTTCAGAGCCTCCTCCACTGTCATCCCCTTTACCCCGTAAACGCAGAGATTCTTGAACTTTTTGATCGTTTTGCTTCTGAACAGATCCTTTGTTTTGGTTTTCTGACCCCCAACTGTATCAATGCAGAATACAGAATACTTGTCTTTTGGATGTATGGTTTTGTCATTCTGGCCCTGAACTGCTTCAATCTTTTCTGATTTTCTATAATGTATAATCAGTGACTCTCCATCAGCAACACAAAAACAAGGGAAATGTGTTGGAACCACACAGTCCCAATCCTCTTCACCCAACTGGATCATAATATTCTCATTTGACCACTTTATCATCTTCTTAGCTGGGCCAAGACTGCATTTTATTGCCTCCAGAATGGAGCGCGGTTGATCACAGTCGATGGTGTACTTTTTGAGATCTGACAAGCTGAATTTTACTGTGAAATGATGGGAATGTGTTTCCTGCAAGAAATCAGAGCAAGGAAGTTTATCTGTGATGTGCTACAAAGACGAGTTTTAAAGCGTGACTGTTTTTGCAGATGCTGAGGACTGACCAGAGAATCATTTCCATTCTCATTCTTCACTCTCGGTGTCGTTTGTGTAGGAGGCTGAAAACAAAGAAAAATTAAACCTTAGTCTTAGTTACATTTCTAACTACCATCCATTATAACGCCCCCGCTGCAGTTTTTGGCGTCCTTAATAAAGATTTCTAAATCTAAGTCTTGGAACGACTTACTGGTAATTTTGTTATTGCAGTAGAATAATCTGACATTAAAAAACATTCAAAACCCAACCTTTAAGTGCAACACATTTATTCAGTGGGTAAAACATTCTACATTTAGCAACATCTGGTTTCCTCAAACCTGCTGCCTCACAATTATTGGCAGCCCAAACCATGAAATATGTTTAAAACGGGCATTTTTACTTTCCATTAGCCCATTTCCATTAGCTACTCTTAAAAATGGGAAAGACAGCTGATCACGTGTTTCATGTGAGGCAAGATGTGCTGTGATGTTTAGAAACTGGCTACAATTCATTATTTCTCAGAGCAACAAGATTTTATTGGAAACGTTGTTTCTAGTCAACATTCTGGCTACAAGACAACTTACCACCAATTTACCTTCTAAAACATTATTATGCTGCATTAAACAACAAGGGTCACTACATATATTACTGACATAGGGCCCTAAGGCTCTATACTTGAGGGTTATACACGTTAAATATAACCATTTCTTAAAGGTTTAGTACAGCTAAAACAGCCTGGGGTACAATATTTGTGTACAGGACATTGAAAAAATATTGTCATGTTAGTTGTATGTGTCCCGATTTAATTAGAATAAGTCACTAAATATGAAGCCAAAAAAAACTCCAATGTTTATTTAGAGACATTACCACTGAATAATATGTCCAAACAAACAGAGATGCGAGCACATTAAGCTCACTGGGACTGAACTCCTGCTGCACGTCTATGGATGCAGCTAGACCACTGGGTTTTATATTTCATGTTCCTTTATATTTTCATGATTGCTCCGTTTGAAGAACAAAGGGTGGAAAAAAAACACCTTAAAGTTTTTATAAAGCCAAATTCACAACAATTGTCATTATTGGTACTTTAGAAGACCAACAAATCCGATTTACACAAAATACATCATCAAATCAGTCCAATCACACAGACTAAAAAAATAATAAAAAACATTTCAATGTAAACCTGGTTGGAACAGAATGGAGTCAAGTTCTGTTTATTATGTCAGTTGGTGGAAACTTTTCTATCCAATAGTGATAGAGTGCTGAAAAAGTGATTATGTTTCTTGCTTATGAACCTGCAGCTCACCTGAGACTCTCCAACTCCCTTTGGCTTTTTTCTGGGTGTTTGGCTGCAACTGCCAGGAACATCCTGATCAAAGACGACAAAATTAGAACCATTACAAGAGCCTGCAGCAGCTTGTTCGGTACATACTCGATCCTTCAAATGTCAAGATAGTAAATATAAAGCACTGAGTAACAAAAGCTATGAGTAATCGGTCTCTTACTAACATTTTCCTTCCCAAAGAAGCTTCTGATGTCGTGCTGTTTTTCTGCAGTCTTTCGCCTTTTGGGAGCCATTTTCACCTCCTATGACAACGATAAAGATGGCACTGTTAGAAAATGACCTAATTTAGGGAAACAAACTCACCTTGTTAGCATAGCACAATACTGGACACAATTAAAACTGCATACCCACATTAATAAATATGCAATTTATTAGGTATAATAGGTTTTAACTGGCTAGACACTTACTTCTCAGGTTTTAATAAGAACTTTAAGGATGACCTAGGAGTTGGGCACAGTGGTGTACATCTGCTGTCAGGAAAGTCAAATCCGTTACTATCTGACCTAATGACGAACTTTCTTTCTAATCCTGACAGTCTTTAGAAAGCTGTACATTTCATCGAAAATGGTAATATGACCTGTGTACAAAGGTCTGAGTGCCTAATGTCTAAACAGAAAGAGGTTCGTTTAGGTTTTAACAATCCCCAAAATAATTCACAATGTACTGGTCAAAGCCCCAAATAAATTAAAATACTGAAAAGGTTCATGATGTTTTCCAAAGACATAAAAAGTATTTATCTCAATGTCTGTATCCTACAGCAACTTTTAGTGAGTACCACTGTTGTAACTTTCCAGCCACACAATAGCTGATGTAATGATATAAAGCTAAATGAAAGATGTAAAAAGCAAGAATCTTCACTAATGTGTGGCTTTCCAAATACTCGAGCTTGCGAGGTCGTAAAAAGTGAGCTTTGCCCGGACTTGTCTGTCTGGTGGACCCATAAGTCCGCGGAGTCAAACACCTTGTTCTGCTCTTTAGTGTTAGTCTGTCATTTGGTCCTTATTAGGGCGGTCTACCTGCCAAAGGAAGCCTTTAAAATGCTTTTATGAATGTTTTGCAGATAGAACAAATGTTTCATAAAACTCAAGTTGCGTTTGAAGGAACTTCGTGCAAGTTTGAACTTTCTAGATTTTTTAGATTTAGAACTAAAGCTGATAAAATGAGATCCATGTTCCCTAAAAACAGGAACAGCCCTTGACTGGAGCCCCAGCAGGGAGCCACACCTCGAAGCTAACTGGTCCCGGTCTGGCCGCTCCTGCTTTGTTACACAGGTGGTATATGAAAAAGCACTTCAATTATAATAAATCTGCCATTAAAACATAATTTTCCCATTTCTATTTTTAATTCAATGGTAGTTTGTACTATATATACACACTCGGTCGTTACTCACTGGGTCAAAGCGTGAAAAATAAAACAAAGATCCAACTGAAGGCAGCAGAGACGCTGAAGGTGGAAGAAGAGAGGACGGCGGGATTTACAGCAGGTGACCCGCAGACATGAACCAATCGGAGGGCTTTGGTCCAGCAGCAGCTCTGCTCTCCGGCTCCTTCCCTGTCTTAGATTTATAAATGGCGCCGTGTGTCCAGAGCCAACCAGTGATTGCCACGTGGCATCACCTAGGAGTGACGCTTTCAAGTACGACTGGGAATTCCAACATTTCAACTAACAGATATCCGAGTAGAACAAAATATTACAGAATCAGTTTGTTTTTTTATTTCTGTTAGCTACTCCCATGTACATTCAGTATTACGGTATATACTACAAGTTTCCGATCGTGATTGAACTGGACCCGGCAGAATGGTTGCGTTCAACCGAAACTAGAACTTTCAAGTTTAGTTTCGTTTCTTCTGAAACGCAAGTTATAAATTGTTTAGCAACAAGAGAGATTACTCATATTCCAATCATCTGTTTATTATGTCAGTTGGTGGAAACTTTTCTATCCAATAGATAGCTAGCTAGCTAGCTTTAGTTTTTTTTCCGTCTTCAAAACATTTTAAAAGTAAGTGCACCATCAAGGCATATACTTTTGTACATAAAAAAAATTCTCACCAGCACCAGGTTTTAAAAACGAATCAAATTAAAGCAAACAAACAAATCAACAGGTTCAACATTAATGCAGTTTTATACTGAGAGGAAACCAAAATATATAAATATAATTTATTTTAGCAAACCTTGCAACCATCCAATACCATGCTTGAAAGTTAGTACGAGCTTATGTATCGTACTGTGTTTTTTTTTGGTTTTCTTTGGACATTGAGATTAAATATGGTCCCATGTGTCCAAAGAACATTATTCCAAGTTTCTTTTGGTTAATTCATGAACTCATAAACGTTTCATCACACATCCCTTAAAAGGCAACATTCACATGCAATTACTGCAAAGTTAGTAGCATCTCCAACTTTATTTTCACACCGCTTCCTGCACATTTTTGCATGTCAAAATTCCAGAATCTGCCAGCCAAAAACTCCCTGAATTTTCAGTAATTGCAACCAAGCTTTTAAAGTATGAATACATAAAATCACAAAATGTGGAATCTGCAGAGGCTGTTTAGGAGGAAGGCCAGACAGACGGCTGAATGGACAGAAAAACGGCAAATACAGAATAAAGTCTAGAAACACATTTTTTCCATCGTCTAAGATAAATTAAATTCCATATTTTCCAGACCGACCAGGATTCTTGTTTTCATTCAAAAAGTCATGTTTCCTACTTTTTTAATTAATTTTGCTATTAGTTATAGATATATATTATAAATGACAGAGAATGCAATGATGAACAGCATTTTTAGACTGAACTGCAGGCGATCGCATGCATTTCAGAACACAAACACTTTGAAAAGGTTTCATAATTCTTTATTAAATACAACGTGGCAGTTAAACGTTTGATTTGACAAACCTGTTTCTTTCACGACTCTTTGACACTTTCAAACCGTTCCATTTTTCTGAGAAGTACCGATGCTCTGAGCTGATGGTTTTAGGACCAACCAATAATAAATTACCTCGGAAATAAACTCAGCTGAAGAACAATGTTCCAAAGGTAAATTTTAAAACAAGCATACCTGCAAATATGAACAGCTTTTAGGAGTCATCGGAGCCATTTGGACAGAGTTATCCTTATGTAAACACTTTGCAAAAAGGAGCTTTAGATAAATAAAGCAGAAACTCGTTACTGGAGTCAATTAATCCAGCAGGAAGGAGTGTGCAAATAAAACCTGGCTTTGATAAATAATAAAAGGCGAATTCATTTTTCATTTTAACAAAAGCTGCATGGAAGAAACAGCTTAAAAATACTGGATTTATGCCTGAAGTGTCCTTTATGCTGGCGGTGGTCTGAGTTTGCAGCGTCCTCAGTCCAAAAGAAGTCATTCTGCAGGAAATTCAGCAAGAGTTTGAAACCGCGGTACGAAGCAGTCCTTTTTTTAGCGCTGCCTTTAACAGCTGACTCCAGACGATCCTGTAGCGGCGTTCCTCAGGGCTCTACTCAAGGCCCAGAGAGAAGTTTATTCCATGAACGATGCCGATGATGATGGGTTGCCAAGCGACTAAATATCGCAGCCAGTCGAGCAGCTGGCCGTACAAAACGTGAGTTTTCTCCCAGCTGGAAGGAGGAGGAATTAAGGAGAATAACACGACGTACTGTGGGGTTTCCCCACTAGCTGCTGACGACAGCTGTCAGAGAGTTCCCAAACATTCATCGTTTCAAAAATCCATAGTTTTTGCATTCCCGTTAGTTTTTAGGCTGTTTTAAAATGTCTTTAAATGCACAATACAGAATACCCACAGAGAAAGCACAACAGGACCAAGGAAAATAAGATGAAAATCTCATTTAAAGCACTCCACACCATATTAATGCAAGAACGGCTGATAGTGATGACACACAGGAGGTTTAGGACACTCCTCTCCGTGTTAATCATCAACCATGTGCACAGTTCAGGTTTCCAGTTTACAGCAGTGAAATCCCAAATGAAACCTTATTGATTAGCTTCAAGTAACCTGAAAAATTATTGATTAAGATTAAAAACAATAAGAGAATTTCCCACTCCTGGCCTGAAGTACATCTGTACTCAGTGTCTATTTGGAAATATTTATCTCTTAAAGCTTTGATTAGCCATTAATGGACCGAAGATTAGATCTGTACTTCGTGTGAACATGTTTTCCTTTTGTGCTCTTTGCTGCTGTTCATGTCTCTCTGTCCTCTGTGATGTAAACTGACCAAATCAACAATCAGCAAAAATAGGATACGGGTTGTTCATCATCCTCTTCAGGTCGACCTTCTCGTTGCAGTACGGACATGTCTGCTTCTTTCCCACGATGCACCAGCCCCGGATGCAGAACTCGTGGAATCTGGCGGCGAGTCGGTGAGTTAAGGATGAAATCTGGTTCTCTGCAACACAAACAGCAGCCAGAGGCTCCACGCTGATAGAAAGATCATTTCCTGACCTGGATTCAGCTCCTGTGGGAGTCGCATTACTGTGAAGAGAAGAGATAAATCAACTCTCCGGAAACAACAGGATACATGTGACCACAGGAAAGCTGGAAGGTGTCTTCTATAAGTCCCTCCTCCTCCACCTCCACCAGGATCCTCTGACCGCACACCGCACAGATGTCTCCGCTCAGGCTCCTGCTGGGAATGCCCCCCTTGTTGTAGTACTGACAGCGAATGGAGAGGATAGGTATGTTTTTAGTATTATACAAACAAGACCTTTAAAATGATACCCATGTCACTATTTGGAGTTTCAAAGGTTTCTTTGAGTATCTCTGAACGTGTAAAAGGTGTTAATCCTGCAAGTTCTACATCATTTTTATTTTCTGCAGGATTATTTGGTCCTTGACACCAGAATACCGAATTCTAAGTAAATCTTCACTCAAACTGGACTGCTTTGTGCATTAAAAACCACGTTAGGTTGCAGTGAAATTGTTTCTACCAATTTAGCTGCGGATGACTTTGCGCTGCTTTACCCCGATCGTCGAAGCCATGTAGTCGGAGCAGATTTCTGCAAAGTCTCGGCCCATGACGCCGTAGTAAAGACCATAAAAAAGCATGATGACACCGACGTCCATGGAGTCCTCCGCCTTGATCCTGCACAGGGAAACGAACAGGAATGAGCGATAAAATAATCAGATAATAATAATAATCAGAGATGAACAAAAAACGCTGTGCTCCAACATGGCGGTCTCTTTTCATGCGGGTCAGGACAGGAGAGGCACAACGCGCAAATGTCTCCTTGCTGGCAAGCAGACATAACTCTTCAACTTGGATCCGAAAGTGACTATGATCACGCCAATGGTATGCAACAAAGTTAGGTAATGATTTTGTTGTCCGAGCACCCAGCATTCATTCATAAGAAGGATGCAATAAGACAATCATGGCTTGAGTTTTCTTCTGAGGCCTCCAGAAGCAGCCCTAAACCAAGCGGATTTTCCCACACGGCCTGAAGAAGAAGGCACCGGGACCACAGCATCGCACGCCTTCCTGTGTACATGTCCAGGTAGCGAGCTACCCCCACTGAAGTTGCCGCAACGTGTCTTTGTCGTACAGTTGGCCGGGCCGGCTAACCATCCGACCCCTTACGACTACTGAGATTAGCTTCAACGCTAGTCCCTTTAATGGCCACATGTGGATGACTGGGACAGTTTTGCCTCCCTCAACTCGTTGCCCGGACACCTTCTCCTCAGCACGGTTCACGTCAGAGGTAATGTTTGGGGAGCGAAGATTAGTTTGGAGTAAAATAATCTAAACAATGTTCGTTTCATAGCGTTTGTTTGTGTTTTTGTTGAGAAACTCGGTTACAGTAAGTGCTAGCAGAGTAGCTAATGATGTGTTCTGCGTTGAGTTTTTAAAGTTGAGACAAACTTTATATAAAGCGTGGTTTTTAAACACAGATCGGCCATAACGATTCGTCAACGCTTATGCATTTTGATCCTTTTATTGATGGTATTTTAAAAGGTACATGTTTGATTTTAAATACCTATAAGCTTCTTTTCTTTGCTTCAACTGCTAACGGTTAAGGTAACACGTGACTTATGACGTCATCTTATGAATCCATTAAGAATCGTTTATCCAGAAAGTTTGTTAGTTTCCAGTCTAGCCAAATAATATTTCCCTAAATATTATTTTACTAAATGTGATAGCTAATTAAACACCAGCTAAGGATAATCTCTCCAGGAAGGTTGTTGGATTTATTCAGAGTAATATTTCCCTTAAATATTATTGTACAAAAATAATGGGAGCTAATTAAACACCACTGACAATTAGTCATCCTGAAGGTTGGTTTTATTCAGCAGATCGTTATTTAAAACATTATTTTATTAAAATAATATTTTATCTGATCTTGCATTGTGAATGGTTGTCTAAACGTTTGCTGATTATTGCCTAAGTTGGTTCCAAGACTAACTTAACTTCACTTCCAGATTCTTCAAGATAATCCTTGGTTCTCAAACATAAACATTGCATGGTAATGTTGCATCACTCTTTTGGTCATGATTTCAATCATCTTTAATCCACTTGTTTATATTGTACATAGTCCATTAGTCTTCGTTATTCTTTAATTCTGCTTGGTAGTTTAGTTGGATTGTTTTAGCAAAGCAAAGAGTTTGTTGATTGAAATATGTTTGACTTTGAGTGGACGTATTTTTGTTAATAAATTCTGTTTTTTAGGAAATTGTGTGAATTCATTCTGTGTGCTCAGAGTTTTGCTGTTCAATAATGTCAGAGCTCGGCTCACCCCTTTCATTATTGTCCTAATACCATCGCCTTACTGGGCTGGTATTTACAGGACAACCCTTAACAGACTGATGAAATATTAATATGAAATATTATATTCATAATAATAATCACAACAGGAGAGATACCAAGACTGAATACAGGTTCTGTCAAGCAGGTTTGTGAACATCGGTAACCTTCTTTTGTTTGCCAAACCTAATACAAACTGTTGTTTTAGTGATTTCTTTGTCATTTTACACCCATTTTCAGGTCACAAGCCCAGTTCTCCAGTGACCCACCTGGTGGTCAAATGGGCTTTTTTTGATTTGAAGGAAAATTAGTTTCTTTTTTACACACTTTCTCCAGACATGGAAGGGGATAAAAACCAACTCCATATTTCTCACCACCGCGTAGGAATCCTGTTTTTGTCTTTCAGTCAGATTATGATTGAGCCGGCTGGTTGGAGACTGACCTGAAGAAGACGTTGAAGCCGAACATGGTGAACATGATGGCCAGGTAGCCCAGGACTCCCACAGCGTAACTCAGCTTGTAGATCAACAAGAACCACTTGTAGACCATCCTGGAGATCAGACATGTAGTTAGTGGAACCAGAAACACCCTGAATCCTCTAACAGAAACTTCCAGGGTTCTCTTTGCTCTCCTAGCTTGACTTTTGAAGGCTTAAAAACCAAACATCACAAACTTATGTGTCTTGCTACAGCCTTAAATGCCTGAGCTGCAAAATCCATCGACCAGAGGTGTCCAAAGTGTGGCCCGCAGGCCATCTGGAGCTCTCATGGTGTTTGTGTGTGGCCTGCGTCTCAACCAGGACAGGTCGTTAATACAGATGAGACCCTTTTTAGGACAAGACTTTTACGTCAAACCAGACAAATTGAAAATACTGGAAAAGTGTTAGTCTTTTATTTAGCAAACGTTTTGCTGTTATTTTAACTTCAACTGCAAAGGCATCCTGAACATTTGATGCTTCAAATACCCAGCTTCCAGTGGTTTCCATGGAAACCATGATGATGGAGTATTTGCCAAGAGAGAGGATTGTTAAATCCATGGTAAACCAATGAAGAGCAGGCAAAGCTTCCAGTTAACATAAACATCAGTAACTAGCTTAGTGCAGCTAATCATTACAACATAAATACCCATCCAGAACAGTTCTGGTCCGTTCTCCTACCTGGGTGTCCTGCAGGACAGCGGCTTGCGAGTGGCTCTGAAGATGATGTAGCTGGTGATGACGGAGAACATCCCCCACATGGACAGAAACCTCCACCAGTAGAGCTTGATGGTGAAGTAGAGCGGGACCACCCACATCTGGACCAGAGTCACCAGCTGGAGGACAGAGAACATCATTTTCCCGTCCAAACGCCACCTCTGGCACCACTTCAACAAAATGCTGAGCCAAAAGAAATTTTTTTTACTCAGACATATTTAATAGATCTGGGTTTTATCAAGAGATCTGGTAAGATCAGCAGCTTTAACATGAATACGTTCCTTCGAGTGACAAAGATCATGTTGGGTACTTGTTGTTTTGTCGCTTAGCCAGTTCAGGACTGTAGTTTCGCTATCTTCAAACCACAAGTCTTACAAAATGGACCTGCCTGCAGCGGGCCGGTTTGTCTCGATCATGAAGTCTAGGGGGACGTTTGGTTCCTGCTTTAACAGATGATTTTTTTGGGTAAACAAAGAGAATAAAATATTATTTACCTGCAGAAGTGACTCAGTTATTATGGTTTGATCTTGGGTTATAATCTGTCTTCAGATGAGTCAGCCAGTCCAAACGGGGATCAGAACCAAAGTAGATGTAAACAGGGTGTAATACAAAGAGTTTTAGAAATGATTTTAGCACTTTATGACTATTTAGCTCCATAACTCATTGAAATAGAGAAATACACTGCTATGAAATGGAGGAAGAACACGGGGACAAACCGAGGTTCAACATGCAGAGAGACAGGAGTATGAGGGTACGATGACATGCCTTAATCCAGACTGGATTTATTTGACATGCTAAATAACATTACATTTTAGAGATCAAGTTGTTTTTATGGCTTAAATTCTTCTTTTCTGGGACCAGTACCTTTCTGCTCAAAGCCTTTAGCTTAGGACACGTAGGAGAACTTTAGCTCTCGGGTCAACATCTGTCTGCTGCAGGTAGAATACTTACTGCCGAGTACTTCTTCACAGAATCGTCCTACAAAAATGGGCAGTTATTTCTGGATCATTTCTGTTTTTTTGCATTTGCACTCCGGTTTAAAGAGTGCTTCCAGCGCTGCTCTAGAGCCGGTTCAAAACTTTGATCCAGTTCATTTTGTTCGGAGCCCAAACAGTGGCCACAAGAAAAACTGCTTTCTCCAAATCTCGTGAGGTGGGGCGTTGTCTTGAACACAGTTGGGTGTTTTAATGTTACCTACTGCTGGTGTGTACTGTAAACCCTGTTTGCATTAGATGTCAACCGTTTAGATCGACTATATAGGTGTTATTAGCCCATCTGTTTGCAGAAATGAAACACGATAGACGCCCTAACTGTGACCCCGTCTGCTTGGTGGACCTGAGCTACTGTATCAAGCTGTGTCTATAGTTTACTGAGTGATATCTGACCTCGGCTTCCTGCATGTGAATGATCAGATTAAATAAACAGATGCTTGAGGTCAACGCTACACTTTTATCAGGGAGATCTCCATCTGTTGAATGCAGTGGTACCTCTCCAGGCACCACTTGCTGGCTCAGGAGGAGGGATTGCTGCAAACCAACATGTGCTGTTGTGTTAATAAAGTTGGTTCCTCAGTATTTCAACTGTTTGTGGAGCCTTCACGTCCCCAAAATGTAACTATCTGGTTGTGCGCTGGAAACTAGACAGTGCACATCACCCTGAGCATACCATACCCACGGTGAAACACGGTGGTGGCAGTATCATGCTGTGAGGATCCCCAGCCAGGGCAGTGAAGATGAGCCGTTTTGCATAGAAGATTGGGCTCTAGGTGCCTGTAAAATACATCTAGGTTTGTGGCTCTAAATGTGAAAAGTTCAAGGAATACGATTAGTTTTTTTTTGCGAGACAAACCAGCAGCTGGGTTTGGATGCTACTGGGGGATTTAGAACTTGCTTGGATGACCCGATCTGAGTTAAATCAAGACTTTCTTGCTGCTCACGTTGTAGGAGCGGTGATGCCTCTGCTTCCACTGGACCAGGACTATCTGAGCCACCACCAGCGTGGCGATGAGGATCAGCACCATCTCAGCATGCATGGCCTCATGCCCCCGGTGCTTTATGTGCAGCCGCTCATGCTGCATCCTGCAGAGAGGAGGAAGAAACAAGCGGGAGTCAGAGCTGAGGATGCTTTCAAGCTCAGGGTGGTGAAGAGGCTGCCATCTCTCACCTCCAGTTCTCCCTGTGGGTCATCTTCAGCAGGTCGTCCTGAAATGAGACACAAATAGCAGCTGCTGGGAGGTTTGGGTCTCTCTCTGGACATTTAAACGTAGGTTAACGCAACTCAGCCGCACAGGTAAAGGTAAACAGCTGCGTACAGTAAGGACAACCTGGCAAAAGGTCATTTAGTGGCGTAAGACTGATTTAAATGTGTTTAAAACGTGTAACAACACGGCTGTAATGCCACGTCTAACTACCAGCAGCTAGCTAGCCGGTTAGCTTGGGGAAAGTTAGCCCCGTTCATTTCCGGTTTCTACGTCAAATATAAAACAGCTCGCAGTCAGACAAGCAGAAAATATCCATCTGTCAACAGTAAAGCCCCGACCTGAGGTTGAACGCCTGCCATCGCCTCTCTCTGCGGCTCCTGCTGCGCACAAGCCGGCCGTCGGCGGCTAGGAGGCGAGTGTACGCAAACCCATGAGGGACAAACCGCACAACAACGCATTTTTGTTAAACCTGTTGCTGTCTACACGTTGAATTAATGACGCCTTCATTTGATTTAAATCATACATTTTACACCAGTTAAGAATTTATCTTGAAATGGTGAGTCTTTTATAGCAAAGGTAGTTTAAAATGTGTTTTAATGGTCTGGGCCTGCTTGTCCATCACTCACTGAAAGCTCCTGGATCATTGGACCAATTAGTCTTCCAGGATGTGTTGTTCATGAAGTCTCTCCTGACCAGAATGAGGTAAACCCCTCCCTGGGGGTGATGTGACCCACACATTGTCTCAGGATGCCTCACCAGCTTCACACAGCAATCATGTTCGCACCATTTCATTAATTTTAAAAACGGTTTAAACGAGGTTTCATCGGATAACATTTTACTCCAGTAGTCTGCAGTCCAATTCTGGAAATAACACCAGGCTAGCATTCAGAAGTCTTCATTTCACTGTATGCAAAAACACTTGCCAGCTGCCATTCCTCTGCAAGCTCTGCACCGGTGGCAACATTACCCCAGATATTGAACCTCTCAAGTTCTTGAGTCGCTAAACGGTTGATCTGGGTGCAGACTAAAAGCTTGCTTGGAGAGAACCATGGACATAATCTATATTTCCAGTACCAATTCCCTTTAAAGCAACTATTGCTTATTTATCCTGGAGGTGGTTCAGTCATTGCTGAATTAGTGCCAGATAGTTGCCTCCG
Source organism: Characodon lateralis (assembly GCA_036250325.1). Classification (NCBI taxonomy): domain Eukaryota; kingdom Metazoa; phylum Chordata; class Actinopteri; order Cyprinodontiformes; family Goodeidae; genus Characodon; species Characodon lateralis. The sequence continues at coordinate 17,113 of JAHUTJ010058862.1, forward strand.
GGTTCAATAGCAGCACCTGGATCTTTGGTACAGATTTACATGATTGGCAAAGTAGTGGACGGTTATTAAAGAAACTTCTTTCCAGCACAAATTAGCATCCAATATACCTTTATAAATTGTTTTTTTTTAAAGATTCTTAAGACTGATCCATAAATGACAGTCATAACCTCCCCTTCAACAATAGCTAGTAATCAAGACAAAATCCAGAAAACAAACGAATTCAGGACCTGGTTTTATTCTGCTAATGGTGTCATTCATAGAACATAAAAACGGGTCACTTTTATTAGAAGTTTCTATCAGAGTGAGTCCGTTTTAACTGGTCCATAAAACCACATCCAAATAAATAGAACCGCAGATTCTTTGTAGGGGAAGAAAACACTTTACTCAGTTTCATTTACATCTGACAGACTTTATTTCTGGAGTAACAGCCAGTAAACGTTAATCCCAAATAATCCCAGGGAGTAACAGCAAAACTCAGCTGAAGTTGGTCCATCTGTGGAAAGAAGAACAAGATTATAAGAAAGATTCATCTTTGCTGGGATTCCAACAACCACAAGTAAAGTCGCTCAGACATCCAAGGAAGGTATGAACCATCTTTGGTCTTCAGACCTCTGGAGGAAACTGCGAATGGAAGGAAGAAAATCATCACAGCGACTCAAAAGAAAAATAAATTAAACCTGAACATACCCACGAGCTTTCCACAGTTGATCCATCAAACCACCACCTGGGCAGAGCTCAGCCTGCTCCTTCTAATGAAACGAAGCACAAGAAGGGAAGAAATCAGTAATTCGTTGATAGTTGGCATCATGTCCACTGCTGTTTGGCAGATTCAACTACAGGAAATTGAAACGGTTTGACAGAGACTGGTGTTGGGTCTCCAAGATCTCAACCCTGCTGCCCCCAACAACAGAACCATGGAAGCGCATTTAAAACATGGCAGCACTGCTGAAGACTTCTTGACAACATCTTTAGGACAGTAATAGTTTGCTTGACAACATTCGCTCAGACATCCAAGGAAGGTTCGAGCCATCTTTGGTCGTTCAAGACCTCTGGTGGAAACTGCGAATGGGTGGAGTAAGCTTCATCATAGCGAACAGTCATCGTCAATCACTTCACCAAGAGTTCATTTTAAAACTATTAGTCGCATACCAACCTGTACGTCTCTGAAACTGAAAGCTCTTCCTCAAACAGGCCTCTTCACCTGAAACATGAAGGAAAATACATCAGGTTTAAAGCAGAAGATGAAAAATGATGCGACTGCAGCACCAAATTATATTTTTAGGTTCGCTCAGACATCCAAGGAAGGTTCGAGCCATCTTTGGTCGTTCAAGACCTCTGGTGGAAACTGCGAATGGGTGGAGTAAGCATCATCATAGCGAACAATGGGCTGTTTGAGCCCGAATGAGTCTAAATGTCATTGTGTGAAGACAAGACCCACCTGGAGGGCTCCAGCGTAGCCGCTTTGAATTGAAGGCAGGTGATTCCTAACAAAAAAATATATATATTTTGAAGTTATATGAAAGAAAAACTGTATGACGTAAAATTCAATAGGTCAAATTATCAGGCAGCATAGAATAAATGTTCACTGTTACGCTGATGATACTCAGCTTTACTTATCCATAAATCCTGATGAACCCAACCAGTTAGACTACAAGCATGTC
>JAHUTJ010058863.1:0-18763 GCA_036250325.1 Characodon lateralis
TTTATATTATATTGTAGATATGTTTATACTGTTTAATTTGTATTGTATTGCACCGACTACGCCAAAACAAATTCCTTGTATGTCCAAAAACGTACTTGGCAATAAAGCTTTTCTGATTCTGATAAATGTCAGATCTTTAATCAGCAGGCATAATATTTTGAACATTTATTCATAAAACCATCTTTAATTAGTTGTTGCAGAATTAGTTGTTTCCTTTCATTTTGTTTATCGACCACTTTGTCCGTCCGTCCATCCATCCAGTTTGGGGTTTTAGTATGGTCCCTATTTAAAGCCCTGGCCCAAGATTTGACTGAGAACTTTGGAACTGTAAGTCTCAAAAATGAATGTAGTTTAACCATTCTACAATAGTCTACTGGCTTCGTGATACCAAAGGCCAATGTCCCACTCTTTAGACTAGAAATGTTCTAGTCTGGCTGGACCTAGTTTCAAAATCATCTTCTAAGATTTATCTTTCAACATTTAAGCCTTGTCCTTATTGTGTTTTCTTTCATTTGTTTATTTCCTGCAGTATGGGATTGTCCTGGATGCCGGTTCTTCGCACACATCTTTGTATATTTATAAGTGGCCTGCAGATAAGCAAAATGGCACCGGTGTGGTCACCGAGCTCAACGAATGTCACGTGGAAGGTAAGTATCAGCATCTTCTCCACCAAAACCAACGCTTTGCATGTCAAATACAACTCAGGCACAATCCTACCCTACTGGGAGACAGATCAAACTGCCACAAAGTTTCTGCATCGAGATGTTAAGGAGAAAAATAAAAACTAGTACAAGATATAAATATGTATATGTTTTTGCTTTTACAGTTTTACACACTTTATTTTATCAGATCTGCATGCCGTGAAATAGGTATAGCTTCATTTAAACATAAAATGTTCTTAAATTATCCAATTCCTCTTTTTTAATTTAATTCTTACTTGTATTCAGAATTTTCATATTTCTGAACCTTATTCTGCTGCTTTCCATTGAGGAGATGCCAGTTTTCCTGATCCTTTATATCCTTAAGCGAGGTGTTCACCCTCCTGCTGTCTCTGGTGCTAACACTAGCCTAAATAATTGGCTGTTGGTTAATAGGTGAGGTAACAGCTACACTATAGGAGGGTTGGAAAAATTTATTTAAACTCAGTGACACTTCACTGATTCACATGAAATGGTGTTTTAAAGCACTTTAATAAAGCATAGCTTTGCTTGTTGGTGTTTTTGATTTATCACTCTCCATTTTGTCAAAGTTCAAATATTTTTTCTTGTTGGATCAAAAATATGTGTTTCTTATTTATTCTGAAAGAAAATTTTCACATTGTTTTATAACTGTAAAATGCCTTGGTCAGCAGAAATGCTCTAAAGATGACTGCCTATGCAGGCAGATGGCATTGTAACCATCAATTCTAGTCTTATGGGTGTAAACAGATCTTAACAATGACAAAACAATAGAGACGTGCCATAACCTGACAGCTTTTTATAAATTTGATGCAACAGGTTGATGTGAACCAGATGATTGTTTTGTCTGTTTCTCTGCTCAACCCTCACCAAGGCAATGGGATTTCCAGCTACATGGGTCAAAACGGAGCAGCAGGGAGGAGCTTAGAGGCGTGTCTGGATCAGGCTGTCAAAGATATTCCCAAAGAGAGACACCAGAACACGCCCGTGTATCTGGGAGCCACAGCAGGCATGAGGCTTCTGAAGTGAGTCACTCTGTATGTGTTTACAGCGTTATCATTGTTTTGGTTCTCTACACCGTTGAGCTGTTAATTTTTGTTTACGGCTTTTAAAATTATCCATTAAGAAGCTAAAGTCTAAAGAAAGACATTGAAACACATTTAGAAAACCAACGGTACTATTGAATAAGTTGAAATTCTATTTGTAAGAAAAATATAAATAAAGTAGCATTTTGTGCAGTACTGTAGCTAAGGTTCTGTCTTCTGTTTTTTATTCAAGTAAAATCAGAAGGTTATCATACCCACAGCATGATCTTGCCACCACCATGTTTCAGGTGTGCAATGTTAGTTTTCTGCAACACATAGATGACTTCTAAAATTGGACTGAATCTTATTTAGGGGTATCAGAGTAACAGAGGGAATGGCTTTCTGCTCCAATTATTTTATGTTTGTGAAATTTCCAGAGCCTGTCATTGTTGTTGTAAATGTGTATACATTTGAGAAGCTAGAAACGTAGCACAAAGATGTGTCCAAATTTCAGATTTTCTTAAAAAAAAAAACACCAGTTCATCACTTTAAAAATTCCTGGAATGATACAAATGTTTTTCCTGTTGGTTTTTATTCATTTTAAAGGATGGTAAACTCCTCTTGTTAAGCTGAAATACTATTAAAATTAGGTTTTTCATTCAGTATTTCATATCCAGAGCAGTCGGCTCAGATTCTGGAAGAAGTGGGCCAAAAAATCAAGTCATACCCTTTCAACTACCGTGGAGCTACTATTTTGAGCGGACAGGAGGAGGGAGCATACGGCTGGGTCACTGTCAACTATCTCTTGGAGAACTTCATCAAGGTACGTCATGTGGAGATGACACATTTCTGACCTTAGAAAAGAAAATACTTTTTGTAAAAACATTAAAACCCACTGGTTTTACACTGATTGTTTTCCTGATTCTGTTTGTCCAGTATGGGTTTGTTGGGCGTTGGTTAAGCCCTGGCAGATCAACGGTGGGAGCACTCGATTTTGGCGGCGCGTCCACACAGATAACGTTTGTTACTCAGGAGACGGTGGAGGACATACAAGACATGATGAAGCTGCGTCTTTACGGCCACGAGTACTTCTTATACACCCACAGCTTCCTGTGCTATGGCCAGGACCAGCTTTTAAAGAGACTGCTGGCTCACATTGTGAAGGTAGTCATGCAGTTTCTACTCTCAGTGAACTGTATTCAGTTATGGTTTGGCTCTGAGTATTGGCAAGTCCAAAGAGTGCTGCCAAACAAATCATTTTTAAGTCACCAATGTAAAAACTAATAATTGAATCAATCAGGATCATTGTTCAGGATCATTCTAGAAGAATGCAGGTATATATTTTTAAAAAAATCAAGCTTGTGCACTCAATGCCTGTTTATGAATCGTTGAAATTAAAACTTGTATATGTATTCAATACATGTCCAGTGTAGTCGTGCATATTTACTTATCGGGATCCTTTATACAACTGGAAGGTGAGTATTTACAGCATCCTCTGCTGGACAATGTGAGCAACAGCATATTATTGTCTACCTTCCACAGCCTCATGTCTTATCTTGATTCCCCTTTTGCAATCTTAAAGTTCAGTTTGAAATTTCAACTTTTGCCCTATTGAGGTTAGATGTTATTGTAGTCCTAATAAAGCATTTACTTTACACTAAAGCAATTTGTTTTCTCTGTGTCTTTCAGTCTCAGGGTTACTCTCAGGTGGTCACTCATCCCTGCTTTCCTGCAGACCACAGCAAGACACTGAAAATGGTCAATATCTTCAACTCACCCTGCACCATTAAGGACAAGCCTGAGACCTACAACCCTCAGAGGAGTTTAACATTACAAGGCAGCGGACATTACGAGCATTGCATTGGGAACGTTACCAAACTCTTCTCCTTCAACAGCTGTCCCTTTTCGCGGTGTTCGTTTGACAAAGTCTTCCAACCAAATATCACCGGCAGCTTCATGGTAAGAAAGACAAAAGGAAACATCAATATGCTAACGTAAGAGTAGTAAAGATGTTTAGCCTTAAAACAAAGTAACGACCACATTATGTAGACAAGGTCCCCATCCGTCTATCCATCTGCTCATCCAGATACTAAAACTCTTCAATTTGAGGCAAACATTGACCGCTGGGAGCAATCTACTGACACACCTCTCGCTTTTTGTTATACAAGCATTGGACAATCCTTATAAGCATCACAGGCACCCGGTACTCTGGCAGCACCCCCCTCAAAATACCTAGGGAGGCACGGTCATAAACCTTTTCCACATCCAAAAACACAGCTAAAAACCAGACAACCAAACTTGCATGACCCCTCTCGCTGCAGATCCACAATGGCAAACATCAGGTCCACCGTTCCATGGCCAGGACTAAAACCACACGGGTCCTCCTCAGTCTAAGGTTTGGAGTCCCTTTTCCAACACCCTAGGTAGGGGTGGGCAACCCTGGTCCCCGAGGGTGGGTGTCCTGCATTTTTAAGATGTGTCTCTGCTTCAACACACCTGAATCAAATAATTAGATGATTAGCAGGACTCTGGAGAACTTGACTGTATACTGAGGAGGTAATTGACCCTTTTGATTCAGGTGTGTTAGACCAAGGACACTAGTCCTCAAGGACTGAAGTTGCCCACCCTTGCCCTAGAGTAAGCTTTTCCAGGGAGGCTGGAAGTGTAACTGACTTCTAATAGATATTGTTGACTATAGATTATTTATTGACCACACCTTTTTGTTCCTACAAAGGTCTGAGACAAAGACAGAAAAACTACATTCTATTTGGTTTGTGTACCTGAAATCGGCTGGTGTGTTTGTGTGTTTTTCTTTTAATTAGCATTTTCAAGACCTCATCTGACTGTTAAATTACACAGATCAGTTGCCAGGCAACATTCAAAGCCTATAAACTTATTGTCCCTGGCAGGAAAATTAAGTACCACATAGCCCTCTGTAGAACAAGGAAGATGCTATTAGCCCTCGAGCTGCAGATTAAAAGTGCACTGAGATGCCTGCATTATGTACACGTGTATTAAAATGAGACGAGGGAACCATTCAGCCGTGTAAGTCTAAAAAAACATGCAAGTCCTTGTGGAGCTTAAGTAAGCTGTGTTCAGCCCTTAGGTGCACAGAAAAACACTGGTGTGTCATTGTGTCCTTTGATTTAACCAATTTTTGCATCTTTACCCTGTTTTTATCTTCAGGCATTCTCTGCTTTCTTCTACATTCACTCCATCCTGCAGCAAATTACCGGCGTCACAGTCAGCACCCCTCAGCAGCTGGAGGAGGCCACCGAGAAGCTTTGCGGCATGAAGCACAGTCAGGTAAAGAACAACCTTTCCAGAATCCAGAAATATTGAAGCAGGCAATTTGGGAGCGGGCAGTCTGATCACTGAGCTAAGATAATAAAACACAGAACTCAGAGAATTCTCTCATCAATCAGTCCTCACCGGGGGAACTTTTATTCTTCAAAAATCGCACAGAATCATCTCCATCAAAAATTCCAGAAGTCTCCCACCCTCAGTTTTTACGGGGCGGTTTTTATACAGATACAAAGCATTGGTGTGTATTTGGATCCTCTTGACCAATTGAAATGCATCATATTCATTTATGTAATACATCTCGGCACTTTACAACATTGCGTGTGTGCAGGCGCACACACACACAACATTGCTTTCTCTACGTTTCCGAGAATACACTCCGGCCCAACATGTGGAAAACATCAAATTGGGCTACGTGACATTTTATAATAACATTCTCATGACTTATCTGGATGCTGAATTCCAATGTCACAGTGACCTGGCTGCAGTCATGAGATTTTCTGGCTGAACTGCACTAACAAGCCCATTAGTCTTTTCCTCTCGCCAAGAAGTTTCCCTGATGTAATCAGCTTGTATGTTTACTCAGAGAGAACAATTCTTCACATCTTGTGATGGTAAAAACAATAAAAACACTTTAAGCTTTAAACCTCAACAGCAAATAGCATTATAAAATTCAACTGTGCCTTTTTGTTGCAGCTGATGACTCTGGCTCCGAACGAAGTGGCTCGTCTGGAGAACCTCTGTGCATGCTCTGTGTTCATCAAAACTCTCATGCTGAAAGGATACGGCTTTGATGATGCTTTGTTCCCTCGCATTTCCTTTCAGAAGAAGGTAAAAAATGAGAGAAAAGCACCTAACAGATCATTTGTGTGGGTTAAGAAGATATGCCTCATGTCGGAGTCTTGTTGGTGTTTGTGCAGGCAGGGGACACGTCGGTGGGCTGGGCTCTGGGCTACATGCTGACTTTGAGCAATTTGCTGCCAGCAGAAAGCGTCGAGGTGAGGAAAACCCTCACCATCGGCGCATGGGGGACGCTCCTCTTTCTCTTCATCTTTCTCCTCATAGTCATCTGTGCCTTCCTTCTGCTTCGAACTCGAGACGCGAGGAAGAAAGCAGGTGATGAAAGCACCATCTAGATACCACAACCACCTCCAGAGCTGTGGAGGAAAAAAACTTACAGGAAATTTGGATTTTGTGGTTTTGTCTGTTTTGCATCATTCCAGCAACTTATAAAACAAAAAAAAAAGATATACTGTGTCTGCTTTAACTTTCTGTTTTATGGATTATAAATTCAACATAAACTTTCAATGGCATCGGAGAGCCAGCGAATTTGAATTTACCATGGATTATTTCTCATATATAGATCTATATATATATATAGATATAGATATATAAACCCCCATTCATATTTGCATAAATATCCTCTGACACGTTGCAGAAAAACCACATGCTTTCCTGTAACCTTCAACAAACTATCTGATTTAATTCTGATTGGATATTTGACTACGCTTCTTGGCAGAACTGGAGTTTATTTAAACTGGTTCCTGTCTTGGTTGTTTATGCAATTATTTCTCACAAATGTGAGATCAGGGCCATTGTAGAAGCCTAATGTCAGCCAGCTTTATTCATCTCCAAACCAGTTTCATGCTTTTTGGGCATTGTCTTGCTGCAATATCGAACTGTGTTCACATTTTAACCAGCTAGCTTTTTCTTCGAGGTGAAGTTATAAACTTTGTTGGTAATTCTGCCTTTCTATTCCATCCACTTTCTGTAATGCACCAACACCACTGGTAGTGAGATGGTTCCAGAGCATGATGCTGCCACCACCATGCATGTTAATGTAATGTGATGGACTTTGTGTTTATTCTCTTATGTACTTGGATTCACTGAAATTTTTAGGGTTTGAGTTGTAGTCTTTACTGAGCTTCTCAATGTAGCTCTTAGTTCCTGTTTTGTTTGGGATTTCTAATTCCTTTTGTGCATAGTCTTCTGATAACTTCCTATGTCTTTGTCACAGCTTTGGTTGCATTTGGAGTCTTTCTGATGTTGGGTGAAGTTCTTGTTTGACAGTGGTTGGTTTTCTGTTTTTTGGGTGCTGGTCTCTGTTAAACCAGTCCTCCTGTTAGTCTCCCAATATCTCAGTCTTTTGGTTCTCACTTGAGCTGTCACCATTCAGTCATTATTTCCACCCAGTCCCAATGGCATTTCCAATCTCTTTGTGTGTTTTTTCTTCTGGTTGCTTTATTTCATTGCAACACCCAGCTGTTGCCCATGCTATTGGCTCCTGCTCTGCTGCTGTTCATCTCGTTTAGATTTTCTATTTGTCTGGGACTCAGTCTTGTAATTTTTTTATATAACTACTTTGCATTGAACTCTGCCTCCTCTCTGCCTGCCTGCCAGCATTTGGTTCCTAAAACAAGCTTCTTCATGTGGTCAAACAGCTCAGTCGCTATTGCTTGGTCAACCCCCTCTCAGTCCGTGTTGATGGAAAACTGACTTCACTCTGGGCACTGATACTGGTCAGGCTGGAGATTCTCAGGTCATCTGGAGGTTTGACCCCTAATGATTCTTGGGTTGTTACAGAACATCTGAACCAGTTCCCTTTTTTTGAGGGGGGCAGATTGGGTCAGATGGTTAAAACTTGTACCCATTTTTCTTTCAACAACTATTCCAAACACACATGAAAATTTATTTTTGAATTTTAAGCTTCTAGAATAGCCTTCCCCATGCCTTCACTCCAACCCGGTTGAAAACGTTTAGACTGTCTTTGAAGGTTGGTTCCGTGTCCAACAACTTTTTTAACAGTTGAATATCCAGCCAGAAGTTTGCCAGAAGCTCGCTTATGGTGACAAAAAGCATGTGCAACTTGCTAAGAGACATTTACCCAAATATTAGTGGGGGTGTATTTTTCATTTTGACCCAGTGTGAATTAGAGAAAATCCACAATAAATTTTAATTTGTAAAACCAATTCTTGTTTGTGAGAAATGTTAAAGCTGTTTCTATAATCATTCCCCATGAGGAGTGGATGTAAAATTGGAGAATATGTGTACAAAACCCACTTTAATTATGCTGAGTCTAACAGAAGAAGGAAAGGGACTAATTTAATGAACATTTTAAATGTCAGTGCTGAAGTAGAGGGAGGTAAACTGTATTTATATAGAACATTTAAATACAGTTCAGACTGCCCAAAGTGCAGTGCATTATTTCAAGAATTTTAACAGCAACAATAAATGAGAAATAGTAAAAATGTGAACCTGTCTGATTTCCACAGATGTGAGGGAATAAAAAGCTTTGTCTCCTTCATGCTTGTGATTGGATCTAAGGACAGGCAGAAAAAGTCTGTCTGTGGATCTGATAGCACTTGGTGCTTGATAGTAATTTACAAGTTCAGTAATATATCACGTGACGTGCCATTTTATGGGCTTAAAACAATTACCAATTTTTTTTTTACGTATTCTGAATTAACCAGGGAGCCAGCCCTGGAGTGATGTGCTCAAGTTTTTTTTTGGTACACGTAGGAAGTCTTGTGGCTGCAGTTTGAAAAAGCCGCAGAGGTTGATGCTTTACGTTTGAGGAAGGCCCAGGTATAAAGCCAAGAAGTAACAAAGGCATGAGTGACTATTAGGAAAAAATAAACATGTAAAACACTCATGTAGTCCACATAACACAAAATGAGCTCCTCGATGAACACTCACTGACAAAAATAACAGAGCTGACTGGGAACTGAAACTGCACATAGAGAAAGGTCTAATGACTGTTGCAGTGATTATAAAATAGGATCAAACATAGGTTAGCACAATAAATTACAAATAAATTGGAATAATAGTGTGCACAATATTAATATATTTTTGGCTATTAAATTCCAAGCAATCAGCAATTCACGTCAGTATTAAGTTTTACAATCAGCTTTATTGGCCAAGTGTGTCTAAACAAGCAAGGAATAAATGACTTTCACATGTTCTCAGCATACCAACATTTAAATATTAATATATACATTTTACAGGAGAAAACATTGTAAGATTTCGTTTTAGCTTGACTAGCCCTAACATTGACCACCAGGCCCCAAAATCAAAATGGACGCACCATTCCCATTCACCGCCAGGTCGCACTGACTGCAACACTCTTTAGCGTGGAGGTTGTTACTGAGTGAAGGCGAACATCAATCCGTAAGCACCTAGGGAACATTTTTATTAAATCGGTGATGGAGTGAAGTGACCAGGGGCCAACTCCAGCAGATAACAGGAAGGCTGAACATGTTACAGGAAATGGCTGTCAATTTAAAAACCTCAGATCAGAATATGTCCACAAACTTCTGCTAGGTGTGTTTCTATACTTCACCTGATACAAGATTTATTATAGGAAGACTGTATCACTTACACTTTGTTTCTTTGATGAAATTGTGAAGTTTAGCAGAGATATTTTATACATGTCTTTGTGCATTAAATTTAACATCTTTAATGTTTGTTTTTTTTAAAGGTGTTAATAGGTGTATGACAGTATTTTTATGTGATGTGGTGGTGTACGACCTGTTGGTTACTAAGTGACTATAACTGGCTAGTTTATATTTTTAGTTTACAGTTTAGTTTATATATTTGTTTATATTACTTGATCAGTAGGTCAAATACTAAAAAAATCCGATTTTTCTTTAGTTCCTAAAATGTATCAAACCTGAAAACTGCCACTTTCTTTTGGTCTGTTTTGGTCTTAAAAAACAACAGGCTCTTTCATGCAATATGTTTAAGCATACGTGATTTGATGTAAAAATTAGGGTAATCTTGTAATAATCTTTCTTTTGTAACAATCTTTTTCTGTTTAACTTTCTTAAATTGTTCTTGTTTGTTACATTGAGTTGCTGAATCAAAACAAATTGGACACAGATGAGTTTGTATGTGTAATAATAGGAAAATCTCAATCAACCGGACTGGAAATCTCTTCAGCCAATCAAAAAACCTGGTTGGTGCATTTCTAACATCATCATAAGAGCTAATATAATACTTGCATAGCTAATATTGCTCCTTCTCTTGTGCACTTAAGCACAGTTTAGCCATTTCAACCAAAAGGGGTGGCAGAATTTGTCTGTATTGAAGAAAACATCTGATTGTGACCGTTACTGTAAATCGTTCCCTCTCTAAGATCTTGACTGCTGTGTCCTAAATGTTTAGCCTGCAAACAGATTACAGGAGTGCATTCCAAGCATGATTGTTGGTGTTTTATTTACGCTATTTTCAACCATGGAAGTACCCTTTGCTTGAACCTGGATCAGAGAAGCTACAAGGAGTAGTCGTACTGACTGGGGGGAAAGTTTATGAGTTTAAGTGCCACTAAGAGAGTTGGACTGGAGGCACAGCTGAAGATGTTCAAATTTTACATTTGGAGTCGACCCACATTGACGGGATCACAAATGAGAACATCAGTGTGACAGTTCAGGTTAGAGACAACGTCAAAGAGATGAAAATGAGAGGGTTTGGGGAAGTGCAGAGCAGGGATAGCGGAGAATTTTGCTACAGGAATTCTATAATATTTTTTGTTTAAAATGTTATATTTTCCAGAGACTTTTTTCGATTTTTCCATCATTTTATGCGATTTACAGCAATCTTAATTTTGGCCTGCATTATTCTTATCAAAACCAGTTTTTGCATGTGTTTGGAATCATTATCCTGCTGGAACATCTAAATTTCGTAAAGTTACATAAACTAACTGTTGATTTGAGGTTAAAGAATAGTTCTCTTTCTTCACTTTGCGCAATGAATGCAAAAGGTTTACTTGTAGAAAAAGAGTCCCTCAGTATGATGCTGCCAAAGCCATCCTTGACAGTTGACAAAATGTATTTTAACTTGAAAGCCTTGCTTTAATTCCTCCCAGTATACTTGTCATTGTGTCCAAAAAACTGAATCTTTGTCTCCTTTGACAGAAAAACCGTTCATCACAATGCTGTTTTGTTGGGCTGTGTGAGAAGGTGCAAAGGTGACCATTATGGAGCAGAAACTTCTTTCTTGGTTATGACTCTCGAAGTCAATGGCAACGTAATTAAAGGCAGATTAAATTAAGTGGCGTGGCATTTTCTCTTACGTAAATTAGGTACTTCATATTATTTTTTTGTCTAAATGATCACGATAATTAGAAGTAACTTTAAATCAAATCATTGTATATAAACGCCATTAAGTTATTTTAACGCAAACTTTAATTCTAGTGTTGTACGCATTCCACTCACAATATGGCGGACGCCTTGACGTATCGTTTCTACAGGACGGCGAAGTCATAGCAGTTTCTACAGCAGCTTCCACACCAAGCCTATTTGCCTTCAGAATAATAGCTGAATAAACAAAATAGATGCTTTTTCCTTAACGTTTCACAAAATAATGTAAGTTATTCACAATTTAGGTAAGTAATCCTGTTTTGCACGGTGACTGTGTAACTTACATTTCTCTGTTAACGCTTAACGTTTTCAACATCGTCTCACTTTGAAAGCCCAAACCGGAAGTGAACCTGTTCTTGCTAGTAGCATCATGGCGGCGCAGTTTGGAGAGCAGAGAAACCTCTTTCTATTCTGTTAATTTCTCCTGTAACGTTCAACTAAAATCACAAGAGTCAGCCGGGGTTTTCCTCGCAGGGCAGCAGGGGTTGGAGTTTGACGAGAAGGTCCGTGGTTTCGGTCTGCTGCTTGCGCTGCTGCTCGGTTTCCTAAAGAGTTTGAAGATGTGTTCCCAGACCAAGGCAGCGGCTCTCATGGCCAACATTCCGCGGGCAGATATCGACCCTTCTGGGGTTTTCAAATACGTCCTGATCCGGGTCCACAGTCGAGAGGAGGGAGACGACTCGGCGTTGGATATAGTCCGAGGATACGGCTGGGCTGAGTACCACGGTGAGTCCAAGAACAGATGAGAACTTCATGTTGTGCTCCTCCTGGGCTCCTATAAATGCTCTTTTTATATTGCGACCAAAATATTATGTATCAGCACATTTCCTGCTGCTGGGTATTTACGCTGAACGCTATTTACAGACAAATAAGGTTTTTCATAAACGCTAAATATATATTTTTGTGCAGTTTGGGGCTCATTGGGTTGTTCTTTCAGCTAATGGCATGTTTTAAAGTCTGCATACTCAAGTTAACGATTCCATTTATAAATTAGTTGACGATTATTTCTATAATCGATTAATCACAACTAATCCTATTAATTGTTTCAGCCTTACTTCACACCAAAAAGGCTATTTATGAACTGTCTAATTTTGTTTTAATTCCATAAATGCCCGTTTTTAAAACAATTTAAATAATTGTTTTTCAGATTTTATATATGAGATTTTTTTGGGGAGTGGGGTTGTTATTCGAGCCTGGGACAGTCAGAAGTTGACACCAACATTGATTCTGATTTATTGAATTTTTTTCATGCAAAGCTGTATGTAAATAAATTGCTCAACTTAGATTTTTTTAAAATCTAAATTGTATTTAAAGACAAAGATTATGAATCAACATATTTTTTATGAATGCTGCTATAAACTCTAGTTTTCCACCACACATAACAAAATATTCAGGAATTTTCTGAACTTTAAAATCCTTAAAAAGCAGTTTTAGCAGTTTCTGTCTCATTTTTTACATAACGACACAAATAATTATTTCTTTTTTATTTATTTGTCCTGCAAGTTTGAGGTTTTTGTGAGCCCAGGAGCACCAAAAACTGGCAGCAACATTTTTACTGGATCCTTTGGGAATAAATTGCTCTACTCATGTTGTTTGGACACAAAAATCCTTTTCTAAAGATTTCAACCTGAATATTGTATGTCAAAAATGTTTGAATTTTTCCTGAATGCTATTATGACCTATAGCCCTCGACAAACATAAGGTATATTCCTGAATCTTCTTAATTTGACTCCTTAAATGTTTGTTTCAGGTTTTAAAGTTTCAACGTCTTTTTTATTTATTTATTTTTTTCCTTTCCATTAATTCAGATTTTATTTTACTTTTTGGCATGTTTTTTAAGACGTTAGGGTTATCCAGTCTGAAGGTTTCAAAAGTTGGCATTAACAGTGACTCAGATATATTTTAGTATTTCTTTCTCTTGTGCATATCCATCAAAATATTTTTATTTTCATCCCTTTCTTGACAATTTGAAGATGTACTTGACAAAACATTTTCTCCTGGTCGAAAACATCAAAACATGAAATTCTAAAGTGATTTTAACACAAGGGCATAAAAAAAATAACATTTCTGTGTTTTCTATATTAAAATGTAAAACTGCAAAAGTGATGATTCCTTATGCACTGACCCACCAGTCGTTTGAATTTGCCTGGTGTTGCCTTTGGGACATTTTTATAACTCCATATTTCAGTTTGCACATGATATTTGATATAATTTGCTCATGGGTGTCGTAGTAATGATGAATAACGTCTGGAGGGAGAGTTTAACCGTGCTGATGAAGTGACCTCTTGTCACAGGTGATATCTATGATAAGGTTTCAGCCGAGCTGGAAGGAGGAAGCCTGCTGGACTGCGAGTGTATCGGGGGAGGCAGGATAAAACACGACCCAGATGCCAAGAAGATCCATGTGTACGGATACTCCATAGTAAGTAGAGACCCCCTGAATAAAACCTCAAAAGTGTGCTAGCTTGAATGAAATGCTTTGTTTTTTATTGTGACGCGGTTAAAGTTTCACCTGTTGTCACAGGGATATGGAAGAGCAAACCATGCGGTGACCACAGAGAAACTGAAGGAGCAGTACCCCGACTATGAGGTGACCTGGAATAATGAAGGCTACTGAAATAAGCAGCAGCCGGACTGAGCTGGGCCTGTTGTTCTGGACTGCCATGGCCTCTGTTACTAACGGAACAAACCTGCCCTTCAGTCTGATAGTTGAAACCCTCGCGAATGTATTGCAAGAACAACACTGACTGAGAAGCTACAAGGTTTTGTTCCCAACTATTCACTGCATCAAAAACTAAAACTAATGCACAACTATCATTGTATGACTTTATACATCACACCGTGAAATCTCATTAAAGTACCTGGTCACCTGGATTATTTCACAGCCTCATTCAGCTGAGCCAATAATCAAAGCAAAGAATTTCCACTCAGTCTAGGATAGCATGGAATTATATCCGGATTATGGAGAAGAAAAGATTTAATGTTAACAAATTTAAAGAGTGAATATCATGTTTTATTGTAATTGAGAAAACGAGTTGAACTCCTGTGATAAAGGTTATTAACAGAAAAATAAAATAGGTTGTTTTTTTGTTTAGATCTCATGTAAGTGTCCTCTGCTACGTTTTGTTTTTTGCAGCTTTCTATTTCTGAACGCAAGAAAGACATTTTAATGAAAATTACATGGATTTTGTTACTTTAATGTACAAATCTTAGGAAAAATCAGCAGAAAGGTGATGTGGAAATTTGATTCTTGAAAAAATGCACATCTTAAATTGAAAAACATATGTGGAACAAATTTGTATCCTTATGTAGGTTAAAGTATTTCTCTTCTTTCTATGCATTCAAACATTTAACATAAGATTCTCAGAAATATGCACAGCAGCTGGTATATTCAGTGTAAGATCCTCAACTTTCCCAGTAAGAATTCTGACTTCGGGGGACGGTTTCTGTATATCAGACTGGGAAATCAGCGGAAAACAAAACAACTTTCATATACAAACTGAACACAGCAATAAAAGCCACAAGGTGCTGAATAGACCATATTAAAACGCTTGCCCCACTTTATCAATGATTGATTTTTGTCAAAGTAATAAAGTCCAAACATAGTTCCATAAACACTCTTTATTGCTTACCAAGTATTCCTACCTCCACATTCTGGTTTATACATCCAAACATTGTCCAAAGACTGGTTTGTTCTTATCACAAACATCTGATGTCTCAACTAGAGTTCATACTAGTTGACCAAAGCGACACCTAGTGGTGTAACCAGCTACCTGCATGAAATAGAAAAACATCCCAGATGTAAAGATTATGATCGCAGCCCAACCTCCAGTTGAATCAATGTTCTTTAATCTCTGGTCATCCAGAAGTTCTGCGTTTATATTTTTAGACACTTTAATTTCCGTCAAGACAAAAGGAAACCTCAAAGCCCCGTTTAATCCAACATTTATAGTTTCCATCCAAGTCCAAAGGCAAGTTGAGGTGTGCAGAAGAAACAGCTCCTCCTAACTCAGTCACAATACGTGATGGAGACCTGATAATTAATATGAAGAAATCATCAATTCTTCTCAGCCAGAAGTTTTAGGTTTGAAACCAAATCAGTTTTTGACGAGAGAAACGAAAAAACGACTCGTACTCGTCGTCTTCTGCTTATCTGGGACTGGGTCGCGGGGGCAGCAGACTCAGCAGAGACACCCAGACTTCCCTCTCCCCAGACACCTCCTCCAGCTCCTCTGGGGGGAGCCCAAGGTGTCCCAGGCCAGCCGAGAGACATAGTCCCTCCAGCGTGTCCTGGCCCATCCTCTGGGTCTCCTCCCGGTGGGACGTGCCTGGAACACCTCCCGAGGAAGGCGTCCAGGAGGCATCCGGTTTAGATGCCCGAGCCGAAAAAACGACTTAGTTCAATTCCATAGTTTGTAAATTAAAACAAAACTCGAATGACCACCTGTTTTTGGTCCAGTTACTAAAATAAACACACAAACTGGACATTTAGCACTCCAAACATTGTTGAGAAGATTATTTCATGTTGTGTGATGAGCCCCAAGTCTTCGGGTCTGGAAGGCCTCTTGCCGTCACCCTAATCTTTAAAATGTGGCCTTTGGCTGGGCTGCTCTTAAATGTCATGATTACTTCCAGTCAGAAGAAACATGCTGGTGAAATTAAAATAGTATTTTAAACATAATTGTGCCAGTGGTATGAATAATTTTGGCCTTCACTGTGGAGAGCATCATCTAGTGAAAAAGTCTAGAGTCAGAAAGACTTTCTTATAATCCTTTAAAGAGAATCGCAGATTAAGCCAAGGATCTTTTTCGAGCAGCTGAGAAAAGACTTATTGGCTGTTTCCAAAAAAGAATCTTAGAACATTTATGAGCTGAATCTCAGCACCAAGACACTGACGTTTGTTAAAGAAGTCCAAAGAACATCTTTTGGAACAACTCAAGCCAAATTAATAACTTCATTTAAAAAGACGTTGCTGAACATTTAAAAAGGAGCACTGGCCACAAAGCTGTACCTGCTGTTGCACAACGTGGGAACCAATCATAATCCTGTAACGTTTCCATTAATAAATACCAAGTTTAGCATGTTATTTCATGTTTATTATGTTACATTCACTTGCAGCATGTCAAGCATATCTCTTGTGCAATATATGGATGTCTGCTGTCTGTTTTATGGTTGTTAGCTGCATGGTGGGTGATTTTAAAGTCCGCCGGTTATCTCTGGGAGTTAAAGGTCAGAGTTGGCTAGTGAAATCTTCACAGACGGCATTCAGACTGAGATGTGACTGAAGGGAGAAAATGCCACGTTTTTGGAGCTCAGCCCTCCTGTTGCTGTTGACTTTGCAGTATGGTAAGAGCAAGTTCTAAAATCAAAGCTGTTGAATCACACTGTTTTCATATCTAATGTCTTAGGTGGTTAAAACGTCTGAAACCCTTGAAAAAACATTTAAAAAATTGGGAAACTGAGTCAAGGCAGACATTTTTATGTTGTCTTCAAATAATTAAAAGCAAGTAGAGTCAGATTCTTAGAAGTTTGATTATGAGCCACATTCTTCCATCCTGGAAGATTTAGGGGCCCATTTACGCTGCCATTGCTTCATTGCGCCATTGATATCATGCATTATGGACTTCTATCTGTTGGTTACATCTGAGCCAACATTACCTATACCAGGGTTTCTGTAGTCCTAAAAAGTCTTAAATCATCTCAAGTTTAGGCTTTAAAACATCTAAAATACACCCAGATTGTTTTCATACAACAGTAAGTCTTAATTGCTTTTTAAATATGTATGTATTTGTTTTTATTTTTTGAGAAATGCTTTGCTGGCCTTCTTGTATTCTGTGTGCTGCGGTCCTGACTGAGAAATTTAGACATTAATATCCTTTGAAAAATAGTCCAAAGGCCCTGATCCATGGCAGGAAGCAGACCAGTAGAAAGCTTTCCAGTTTAGCCCTCCTCTGCAAAAACTGGCTTATTGTTGCTTCTTTAGGGAAATAAATCAAAACATTCCTGTTATTTATCCAGTACCCACTGTCATTTCTTAAAAAACATGTATATTTAACCAAACTTGGGTTGAAATTGCTCAAACCAATACTCACTAAGAAGCCAATAAAGGTAAAAAGACTGAAGAAACAAGTCTGAGTGGAAATGCCCAACACAAATGTAAACATGTAAGATTTAACTTTCTTACTTTATTAATTGAAATGTCAGCTATTAGGTAAGTAAGCTAATAGTTTGACCAAATTACGGTGTTGTAATTCATATAGGTCAAATAATAGGTTAAATAATACTAGTCTTAAAAAGTCTTAAATTTAACTCACTAAAACTTGTAGGAGCCCTGTATACAGATCAAATACTACACAGTTATATTCAATAAATTAGAATATTATTGAAAAGTTCATTTATTTAAGTAACTCGATCAATAAGTAAAACACATTATAGATTAATTCCTCACAGACTGATGTTTTCAATCCTTTATTTCTGTTAATGATGAAAATTGCCACTTACAGCTAATAAAAACATAACATTTAGGCTTAGAATATTACATCAAACCAATAAATGAAAACAATTTTGATACAGAAATGTGGGCTTAATGAAAAGTATGTTTAATAGCTGGTTAAAAACTTTTTTTTCTTTCAAAAAGTACTTTTATGCTGACAAACCAGCCTTATCAGACCTATATTCGACTTAATTGAATATTACTGTATTTTTTGTTTTAATATTTATATATAATCCCTCATGAACCCTGTTCAGTGAAGTGTGAGCTTCGATTAGTTTTTGTGATCTTGATTCTTGTTGTAAGGGTATTGGGGTGCTCTCCCATGGCAAATGTAATGTTTAATTTTATGCTGTTTGGCATTTTAAACCTCTTGACCCCTAATCTAGAACCTTTGGTTAGACCGATGCCAAACTGAGTGTTTCTCTCTGGCCTTTGAGCCTGTTGTTGTGTGCTGGGCCATAAATCTTTGGAAATATCCTGTTTAAGAGTTTGAAAGTGAGTCATCAAACAGCAGCACACATATAACAATTACACCTGTGATTATGATCATTCTTCTTTAATGAGATTTACCTTAAAGCAAAGTGTAGCTACAGCATCCAGACAGATCTCTGTTCAGAGAATCAAGGGAAAATTGAGGAGTTAGCGTAACACTGGAAAACTAACCTAACAGCTGCTCGGAGCTACTATTAAACTAGCAGCACCTCTCTGGAAATACAAGGTACAATATTACCAATCCAGAATAACTAAGTCTTAAAACTTGGATTTCTTGCAATCCAAGCAACCATCATATTATCAGTTTCCTTCTGCTCTGTACCTATCCTTATGATTGTAAAAAACACACTTTAGTTGCTAATATGCTAACTGTATACACTGTAGATGCTAAAATATCTGACCACCAAGAAGATTAGTCCACATAATAGTTCTGTTATTATAACTTTTCTTTCTTTTTATTATTAGTCTCATACGTACAGTACAGACCAAACGTTTGGCCATACCTTCTTATTCAAAGAGCTTTCTTTATTTTCATGACTATGAATATTGTAGCTTCACACTGAAGGCATCAAAACTATGAATTAACACATGTGGAATTATATACTGAACAAAAAAGTGTGAAACAACTGAAAATAT
>JAHUTJ010058864.1:0-18753 GCA_036250325.1 Characodon lateralis
TTGTACATTGTAAATATGTATATTCTGTAATACAAAAACAAAACCAAAGAGCAAAGTGTACCGGAGTCAAATTCCTTGTTTGTATGTACGAACTTGGCAATAAAGCTGATTCTGATTCTGATTCTGACTACATGGTTAGGAAGAGTTTTTTACGTCATGTACGTATATAGTACATAGACAAATAGACAAATATCTGTGTATTTTTAATGATATTCTGGATGTGGGTGCAGGCTTTTGTGTTGAGCCACTGAATAGACAAGCAATCGTGAACTGATACAGTATGCACAAGCAGCAACAAATTTCCCATTTTTGTTTTCATTCCTTCAATGAATTTCTTTTTTGTCAAAGTAAACTCACCGATATATCTGGTAAAACAAACAGTTAAGATCCCAGAAGGAATAGTCCTATTCGGATGTATTTCAGCAACTGATCGTTTGGTACAAATGTCTGTCAAGTAATTGGTTGTAAACATTGTAGGTTGTAAAATGTCACACTGGCATGATGTTGCAACCAGCAGGTACAAAAATCCAAACCCAAAATACACACTAATACTGACTTTACTGACAGTCCTTCCTAATGCATCCATGAGACATCCTCAGCTGCCAGTTTTATGGCATCATAGGTAAAAAAGATCTTAAGGCCCGAGATCTTCCGATATTAAAATGCCATGAAATTTATTGTCAATGTGAAATCTGTCTCGTAAAGATCTATCCAGTTACTGTCTGTATGTGACCTCGTTTGGTGAAGCAAGATTTTATTTTGAGCCCGAATATTAAGATTTGTCCTTACCTTGTTAGATGTGTAAGCTAGACAACATGTTGTTTCGATGTTTGAGACTCTTATTTCGAAGTAAACAAGGAAATTGTTGAGTTGTCAGAGTGACAGACGAGATAAAAAATAATTTGTAAGCACTATGGGACCATTGAGACTGGTTATCCATTAGTTGTTAGCAATGCTATAATGGGAATTTGCTTTGTAGCTTCCTTTGTTTGCTAAACTAAAGGAATATTTCATTGTTTTTTAATGGATCTGTACTGCATTTGATAGTCTTCAGTTCAATTCTAAAATAGTTAGGCGGACCAAACCTAAAATGTTTTAAAAATGTATTTGTGTAATTTTTATACTGTTTGTGAAAACACGGAAAAGGAACATTTTGAATGATTTTATTTGGCATTAGGAAAAACTTTAGAATTACAATTCACAAAAAAATTAGGATTTATAGGTTTCTCAAAAACAAATACCTAAAATCTTGTGTCGTTCTTTCATCTCGTGTCCTGAATGTATTGTTACATTCTTATTGAACACTTGTAGCAAATTCTGTCCATTCCTTATGGATGTATGATGTTTTTGTTGGTTAGTGTTATACTGTAGGGTAAAATGTCTACAATAGTAATGTGACATTTGCTAACTTTACTGCTTGAACAGACTGCTGGGTTTACACCATGATTTTGATGGTTTTCTTTTGCATTTTCTTCCATGTCTCTGCTGCTGACCCGTATACTTTTTCAACAACAGGTAAGATTTGTCTGTTCACATACATCCAGTTTTAGATTTTTAATCATTTCTGTTTTCTCAGTAAGTGATTCGACTTTCTAAGAAGTTGTAAAACAAATGGTGTATATTAAGGGTTTTTGTGGTGTGCACTTGCTTTAAAGAACACAATATTTACCATTTATATTGTTGTACTGGGATGATTTTCGTGTTCACATAGTTTGGGACGTAAATATTTTATTTTATAACTAACTTTTAATGATGGGCTGAACGGTGGCGCAGTGGGTAGCACTGTTGCCTTGCAGCAAGAAGGTCCTGGGTTTGACTCCCAGCCAGGGGTATTTCTGCATGGAGTTTGCATGTTCTCCCTGTGCATGCGTGGGTTCTCACCGGGTACTCCAGCTTCCTCCCACAGTCCAAAGACATGCCTGTTAGGTTACTTGGTCACTCTAAATTGCCTTTAGGTGTGTGAATTAGTGTGTGCATGCTTGTTTATGTGCTGCCCTGCGATGGACTGGCGACCGGTCCACCAGCTTCCCCCGCCACCCACTATGGAAGAAGCGGTGTTACTGAGTTACAGCTACCTTCATTAAATAGTTTAAGTGTTTTATACCTTATGACCATGTTGGTTTGTGATTTGGATTATCTAATCACAAACCAATTTGTGATTAGATAATCCAAATTATCTGATTTGGATTATCTAATTTGGAAGATTAGTTATTTATCCTCAACTTTATATTTATTAAAGCCAATCACGAGTGTTTTTTGTTTTTTTTACTGTGGTTTATCACCAGTTAGAGGAGGCAGAGAAGCTGAATGTTCGATAGCCTCCTAGCTCCGTTCGCCATCTCTCTGTCGTGACTTTAGTGCAATAGTTTGTCATTTAAGACTTGATTTTCAGTCCCACCCACAAGTAGTGCTCATCTGGCAGAATCTTACTCTAAAAGTGCTGTTGGAGTTTCAATCTGGGTTTCCAATAAGTCAACTCCTCTCTATTATTCTCCGGAGCACAAGAGCTTTCTTTGCTGTAATATGTTCATCTTCCTGATATCCAATGAAATCAGCACTGTGACAGTTTGATTCTTTGTTCTTTTGATGAATCGTCCCTGAGGCGGGTGCAAATTTATGTCATGCAGACAACAGATTCATCGCATGAAAAACTCAGGTACAAAATGACCTCAACTGTAAAAGTACGAAATGGCACAAAATGACCAAAACCCTCTACAGTGTAGCTGCTCATTGTCGCAGCCTATCGGACATTTCTCCTTAGGTAATGCAGTGCACTTTTTCGACCTTTTGTGCTTCCTCTGACCCCCAGTTTGAACATCTCACTGATACTGAAAATAGTTAACTTTGAGTCTCCCTCCAGCAGTAACAACTTCCACTCTGTAGAGTGTTAGCATATATATATATATATATATATATATATATATATATATATATATATATATATATATATGCTATACATGCTATACGGAAAATGGTTGGATTTTTGCGTTTCTCACTGAAGGCCATGACTCTTGCTGCAACAAAGTTAAGGAACAAAAGGGACTAAATATTTATTGTAGGATCAATAAAGCTTCAACGTCCTTCAGAGACCTGGAAGGAAACTTGATCATCTCCTTTTGTTTTTAAATACAATATTTTTATCATGGAATGAGTTATGTAACTTGTAGCAGGGAGATCCTCGTCATTTTGAGATGTAATGATGCAGATGGAGAAAATAAACTAAACTTAGAATAGTTTGAAAGACTTTGGATAAACCTTTGACATTGTCCTGTTCTCTATGGTCTAAGCTTACTGCTCCACTCCTTCTGTCAAGTCATAACAACTGCCTCTTAATTTACTATCACTTCATATTTTTATCACCCCATCCCATCACCTCTCTCTCCACCTCCTCTTCATCCCTTTTCTACATTGAGTTTCTTTCCTTTTTTATCTTGCCTTCCAACTCTGTCTTCCATGACTCCCCTTTGTAGCATTTGCTTAATCCTGCTCCTTCTCTGCTCTCAAGAGCTCTGCTTCTTTTTCCTTCCCTCATCTCCCTTCCTTTACAGCCCCCCCACCCCAGTTCTGTTTGGGCCTGTTTACCTCGATCGTTCCACCAGATGGTTTGTGTTAAAACTCAACGTTTGACAGCTTGGATTTTTTTTTCACTTTTTTCCCTGATATTATTTTAATGCTGGGGAATTGCTCAGACCAGAGAACACAGATGAAGGACAAGCAGGGGGTATAAAGGAAATTAAAATATGAAAAACCCTGATGAATCAAAAGCAATTATTCTGTCAAGTGAGGGGCAGCAGTCGTCATTGGGCCCTTTCTCGTTCAGTTCCCTGCGTTTTTTTTTTTAATATAGACATAGAATGTAATATTGATTTAAATCACATCTGTTTGGATGATTTCATCCCCCTCTCCCTCTGCTCCATGTCTTTTGGAAGGGAGTAGGGGCCTGGCCTGCCAGAAATAATTGCTTGTTTTGCTGGTATTTTGTAAAATCTGTCAAAGAAGAAGACAGCAAATGCGTAAGAGCTTGAAAAAAAGTAAGAAGTGAAAGAAATGAGAGAGCATGTGACTTCGTCTGGCGAGTGGAAAGTTATTATTATGAACCCTGATAGTGAAGGTGAAATCCTGTTGTCTCAGTGTTTGAGCATCTTATTTTGAAATAAGAAAGGAAGTAGTTTTTCAGTTTAAGGATGTGAAATCTATTTTGTTTTTTATTAGAGGTGTAATGACCTGGCTCAAAGGCGAGAACAAAAAGGGAAACACAGAATTTAAGAGACAAATCACCAGCACCCAAAACAAATACCTAGAGGTTATCTGATTACAGTCTTTCCAGCAATGCCAAATAATTTCTCAGGGGATTTAAGGTACAAATCAGTACTTTTAATTTAATTTGGAATGTTTTTTATTTACTTCATTTATCAGATCTCTGAAACACCCACTAAAATGTGGATGTTCTTCGGTGAGATAAAACTATTTTGTAACAGCGATGTTTAGTCTGTAAAACACCTGACCCTTCAGATTTGACCTTATTATTGCAGAGTATCTAATCATGTGCCATTGCTGTTTGATTCGCAGTGTGTTGAATGTTTCCTGAGCAGCATTCAGCTGATTATCTCGCTGCCTGTTTGTCAGGGAGGCTCCGTTATGCAGGCTGATGCTCTGGCCTCTGTCTGTGCATATTTCCCACCGTCTGCCTCCTCCTCTTCTCCTCCCCTTATCCTGTTTCCTTTCCCTCCTTCGCTCAGTTAGTTCCCTCCCTGAAGAACCTCAAACAATAAAGCCTCTGTTACAGTGAACCTCCTCACGTGTCCCCCTTTCTCCCTCAGCTGCTCTCTTCACCCCTCCCCTGTTCTGTCTGTTACTTACTTGTTGCTTGCTATATCTGCCTCATAGCTGTTTGGGTTCTGACTTCAGTCTGTTGCTCATATCCCTTGGGTGATTTGGGACTTGTTTGTGGGCTTGGACCGTACACTAGAACAACGATGACACAAAAAAACTTGGTCAGGCCACAAGTAACTCCTCCACTCCAAGCCAATGACAGCAGTGCTTAGTATCTCGAAACACTTGTCAGATTTGCGGAAAGAGGGTGTGTTTGTGTGCATGTTTAACTGGTACAGTATTCTGGCTGTGGCATTGCCACTCGTCATTGCTCCACAGCAGCGGCAACAACAGCAGCATCGGGACAGAAAACAGATGTTGGCCTAATCTTCCCCTAATGAGATTGGTCCCTCATTCCTGCCATTTTATGGAAGCTGCAAGCTGGCAGCTCTTTTGAGAGACCCACCAGTAAAACAGAGTGCTGCCTGAGACAAATGTAGTGGCATAGAGGAAGGTTTTTATTTGCAGACAGTTGTCCTTCAGACAGTTAAATGAGTCAGTAGAACAGGCATTAAGTTGGCACAAGCTGGTAAAGATGCAGGACCGTAGGAGATAAGGTCGCTGCAAGACATGTAGGATGTCACAGAGTCCCTCAATGATCAAATAGATTTGTGCGCCCTCTGGCAAAATTCTGTTAATTCTCGAGATTAACTCATTGCTGGTTTCTCGGACCACTAAACCGGTCCCTTTTTCCATCTGGTGAAATTCATTACAAGCTTCACCATGGCCAATTTTCTTCTGTGACAAGCGTTAGTGAAAGCATCCATGGCAGTAACATTGCTTTGTTGATTGTCCAGATTATCTAGCTCCACACGGATTTCATGCAGGGATCTCTATGCTGTCAAAACACATAATTGTTAGACATGCACCGATGTGAGACTTTGCGTCTGGTTTGTTAAAGGTTTGACCTGCTGATACAGATTTTAGCCAAATTTATTCAGATTTCTCTTTAATAACTATAACTAACAGCTGTCATTTATTATGTATATCTTAGGAAGCAGAGGTGACATCACACTGTGTATTAAAGAGCAGCAGCTGTAAAACTAGTTTCACTTATTTGAAAGAAAGGCAAACTGATTTGAAGTTTATTCTTTAAAGTGATTAGCAAGATTTACATTTGTAATTATAAACACCAGTCCCCATGTTTAATCCCTCAAGAACCCTACCTTAAAATGGAAATGTCCAAAAGCCTGCAAACACTTTGCTGTAATACGTTGAGCCTTCCTGCTATTCACTGACATAGCCTCAGGGTCAGTTTACTGCTTCGCCCGTTCAATGAAATGTCCTCAGGGCAGGTACAAATTGACACCATCTTGTAGATAGATACTTGTTTTTACACAAAAACTTCAGGGTTGAAACGGCAAAACCGCAAAAGTACGACATGGCAATGTCATCGTTTTATTAACAAATTTGACCCACAGGCAGAGAACACTCAGGAGACATAGGAAAAGTTAATGAATTTATTTACAGAAGGTGAATGTGGACTGGGAACTGGAACTGGATATACCAACTGTATGGAGAGAAGGTTGGGTGAGTTGATGGAGAACAAAAACAGACTATCTTAAGAAGGTATCTTCAGGCTTACTGAGTGATGTTGATGATCTTGCATGGAGGGGGTTGGAGCTGGGACGGAAGATGACCACAGAGGTGCCTGAATTGATTTTCCTCTTGATCCTTCACTCAGTGTGCACTTACTGAGGTGGTGAGGTCCAGATGCCAGGCTTGGAGGTGAGTAAATGTTGGAGGGTGGAGGGTTTGCTTGAGCTTGAGCTTGAAGCCAGGAGGTAGGAGAGCTAGTAGCAGCCACCTGGAATGGAATCCAAAACTTTCCTTGAAATCTTGAAGCTTGGGAAGCAGTTCAAACGAGGAGTCAGTTGAACCAGAACAGATTTGCAGCGGAGCCTAGAGAGGAACACAGAAACAACGAGGGTTACTATAGTTTTCTGAAGCATTGAAAAACCTATAGCTGGATGGCCGGTATTTGTTACCACATTAGGCAAACACTCAGGCGTAGACGTGTTGGCCGACTGCTCTCCTATACTCCTCCAGTTTGATGAAGATTGCGAACACCTGTCTCCCTCTCACCTCCGGAGCTCAGGCTGCAGCTAGTGGTAAGCTAGTGTAAATAGCAGGCAAAACCAAACAGAAAATCCCTGACCCTGACAGGCAAAATAGTGAAATAACCAGAACCCACTAAAATCTCTCTTTCTGTTGTAACAACCTGAATGAATGGCCCATACTTCTCCCTTGAAAACACAGTTTTATTTTCTGATAGCTTCTTAAAGCTTGTTTCCTCTTACTTCCTTTTAAACACCTCACTGATCAAAAAGTTTGAGTCGTCCTCCAACATTAACAACATCCACACCAAAGAATGATGGTATGGCATGTTCACTAACTGAAAAGAAATGTAGAATTTTTGAGTTTATGACTAGCTTGTCAGAACTTGTCAAACTTAAAATGGGCCAACTCACCAGCTGATTTCTTAGTGCATCTTTAGGCTGTTGTTGGTCTTGGTGGACACTGTCGTCTTTCGTTAAGGTGATTTAATTCATCCTACGGTATGTATTTCAGCCTTGTAGCTCCAGAAATGTAATTTGGTTTAGGCGGCACATTGTCCCTCCTGTATTTTTGTTTTTCCCCAGTTTCTGTTACTGTTCATCTTTCTCCAACAGGAACACACACATGCAGTAATAATAGATGGGTTAGAGTGCAGGGCCAACCACTGGACAGTTTGTACAGAATGCTAGCATATGTCAAAGCTGGCTTATTGAACTTAGACCGCAGCTTGAAACAGGCGACTGCTAAGCACAGAGCAGCACAGAATTGCTCTGGGCTTTGAACAAGAAAAACAGACATATTTATACACTGCCATGCAGGCTCACGCTTATACCATATATAAAGATAGACATGCACAGATACATATGCAAAGCCATACACCCTGGGAAGGGTTACTCGGTGCATTCTCCAAAAAGAATGACCTCACTTGAGCCATTTGGAGAGTGCAGGCTGAATGAAAAGCAGACAGGCAGAGAGAGGGATGATGGGAGGAGAAAAGGCAAAATGTCACATGAGAGTTTGTCACGCATATTAATTTACTTGTAAGCTGATAGGATCGCTGATGATCAGCTTTCATCCTGTGTACAATAATGACCTTAGTAAACGTACTTACCACATGTTGTTACACATGATTGCACAGGCTGGGGGACTGTCTTTTCCTGCATGTGTGTTTACCAAAAGCCAACAGTTTGATCAGGTTGTTTTTGTCCAGCTGATGTCTCACCAAGTTACTGGAAAGCAAATGTTTTTCAAAATAACCTTTGGGTAAAGATTCAATTCAGTGGAGGTGTGAGTCGGGTTAGCTTTACACAAGAGGGGAAATGTGTAACACTGGTTTAAATGTGCCCCTCGTAACTGCTCATATGTATAGCTTTTCATTTCCCATCTGTCCCTTTCACACCTTACATTTTTACATCTAAAGTTTTTATAATAAAATTTGTTATAAGTTTTCTCTGCTAGGTCAGTAAGTCCTGTAGTTACGGCTGTCAGAAGTCTATTGAGGACACATGCTTCGAAAATGGGAAAAATATGACTAAATGTTTCATCCTGAGCTGAAGGAGACAGCTACATTTTTCATAGCAACTTCAAGTCATAGACTTGTGTTCGTTATTCTTGCAGAATACTGCTGCATTAGGAGATATTCTTTTAAGCGTTTTATTTTTGCTCCTATCTTGTTATCCTCCGAAATCAAAGAAAAGGCCAGAAATTCTTCAATTGTGTGCAATCATATTTTAAACTTTTACTCATGTGAATCGGAAAACTTGTGATATAATAAGATTGATAATTCAAAGTAAGATGCCTTCACAGTAATTTTCAACACTGTGGCAACCTTGTGTCTTTGTTGTTGGGAAGATTTTTAACTTTTTTTCTACTACCCCCCCCCCCCCCCCAAAAAAACAATTGCCATCTACTTCTGAGTTGCTTCGGTTAAGGTTTCTTTCATTTTATTTTCAAGGGATTGTTTGTACTCACTATTGCTAACATTAAGCTAGCTAGTTGTGTTTTTTTTATAAACCATGGTAAAACTAGCACTCACACCATCTGGCAGTTCTCCTGCCATATGGTGCACTGGCTGGATATCCTAAAAGAACGAGTAAAGCAATAAGAGGCCTTTCAAAGAACATAACAGGGAACTTACATCATGTTAGAAATGTAAGCAGCACACCCAACGTTTGAAGCAACAAAGACATCATGTTTTTGCAAATGGTTTATGTTAAAAAATATTTACTCTATATAGCTCCTTTTGAAAGAAAACAATGTTCTTGGTTTGCAGAGTGAACTTAACAGAGTTAGCTACCTTTTTGACCTGGCTCTTAAAAGAAAGAGAGTGGGAAAAAGTGAACATAAACTGAGTCAGAACTTCACTATTCAGGAAATTGTTTGTGTGTGGTAAGGATTTGAACATGTTTTGTGAAAATCAAACAAACAGTTTTTTTGATATTTGGCAGGATGCAAGATTCAGTGAGACTGACCTTGGTTTTAGATAAGTAGGATGCGACGATTCAAAAAGCTTCACTAGTGTTTATAGCTGGTGTAAAGATCACACCATCGTCTGCATACATCAGAGTATGTCAATTCTGACATAAGTTTAGTAGGATGTTAATGATTAAAAAAATAGACATGGCCCAAGGACAAACCCTTGAGGGATACCAGTTGAGGACATGAATAGAAAGGATGAAGCAAGGTAGCTTGGATAGAAGCACTTAATTATTTACAGTGTTAAAAGCTTATTTTAGATATAAAAATATAGCTCCAACACTATAATTTCTGCCTAACGTTATAAACGATAAGGTCCATTATACATTAAGTGTTGGATGCCAACATCGAGGCCTGTTACCATAACAACTGTCGTCCAGTTTTGTGTTGTTTTTAGTGGCTGAAATGATCCTTAATGGATACTCAATGCCCCACTATCTGTGAAACTAGCTTTGGATCATTTTCATCTGCACCTTTTGTACGTCATGTGTGTCAGGACAAGAGTGAGAATGCTTCCCCTAAAATGGATGAGCCGTCACTCAAATTAATTCCCCAAGTCAGTCAATAAGCCTGTAAATCTGCCAATCAGTTCTAGACAGCGCAGCTGGAGTTAACACATATAAGACAAAACTGTGACTAAAAAACAATGCCGTCCATTCTTTGAAAGATTCTTTCTAGGATAATACATCACCAACTCCATCGTCTTCCGTTTTAAGCTATTTATCTCCTTCTTCCTGGTCAACAAAACAGTCCCCTGTTCCTGTCTACCCATCACATTGTGTCTTAAACCTTTTCTTCTGCCAGATTTTTCATAAGAGATTTGCCTTATGGATGAAAAGAGACTTTGTATAGATGAAAGATGGTGCATAGAATCAACACATTAGACAATGTTGCTGCTTCGCTTCCCTTAAAGTAACAAAGAGGTGCAACAAATTCTCTCTGACACACACCCATGTGGCTTTAAAAGAAAGAAAAAGATGTTGCATTAAGAGATCTGCCTGTAGGAGAGGCAGTATGCTAACAAGCAAGGAAGTGAATAGAGTTAATGCTTCCAAACCACATATGATGGAACCCAATGGGAAAATGGCTAATTGTTTCCATCCTCAATGCCCGAATATATCTTTCATTGCATTAAGTATTTTAATCATGTGTGTTCATGTGTTTTGACATAAACAGAAACATTCTTGAGTTTACCACAAAGTCAGCGAGCATGCATGCATGCATGTCGAACATGCATGCATGCAGATAGATACACACATACCCGGACACACATAGACAGCTCGCTGTGGTGTCCTGAGCCTGTGTGGCCCAGTGCTGGGATGCAGAGTGAAGCAGGAAATGTGTGAGCCATGAAGGCATGTGTTTATGCTGGCTGCAGTCGCCCATCACCAGCCAGAGGGAAAACAGACAGCAGCATCGCTCCGTTTGCTCTCCAGCTCAATCGTTCTCCTCCAGAAACCTTCGGCCTCTATGAGATTTTCTCTATGAAATTTTTTTTCTCTCTTGCACGTTTTCCTTTTATTTATCTCTTCTTCTCGCTCATTACTTATCCTTAAATTCATTAATTCTAACTGGCTGCAAACTGCAAAAATAAGATAACAGCCCACATAAGCAGAAGTAGCCCCAGTCAACACTGTTTATGGACTAATAGAGATAGAAGGTTTTGATAATTATAAATAAAATTGTATATGTATTAAAGACATTGCAAAACATCAAGGTAGTGTTGACAAAAAACCTAATTTTGCTTCTAATAGAAAAATAAATTAAAGCAGGTTTGTCTGAATTGGCTGAATTTCCACTGCATGTTTGGCTTCAGCCCTGAGTCAACAGTTTGCTCGCATCACGGCAATCTTTCCTTATGATTTGGACAGTAAAAACTCCCATCATACTGTTGAAATGCTTTCAGTTTTTCATTGCTTGTAAGACAGCTACATTAGCCTAATCATTGCCGTATGGTTCCTATAGCCTGTATGTGTGTGTGTGTGTGTGTGTGTGTGTGTGTGTTGTGCAGTGACCCACAGCAGCAAGGTTAGATTGGGATCTGCCTTGCTTTCACAGTAGGTGCTGGAGCATGGTGTTGAGGGATGTTTATCAAAGACAAGGAGCATTTTACAAGGACAACATTGTCAAGCAACACATATGAATAATTTCAGAAAATGTCTGACAGAAAAGTTCTGTCAGATGTTTTGTGTCAATATGCCTTTGAAAAATACTCACCATCCCGACAGGTGAATGTGGTGGCAGCATCATGCTTTGGAGATGCGTAATGTAAATATGGACAGTAGGACTGCAACAATTCGTCGACGTAATCAATCACACCGTTTATGAAAATTAGTCGATGCAAAATTCATGTGCCGAAGCATTGTTTCAAAAACTATTAAAAAGACATTGCTGTGCCTCAATAATTCACTCTCAGCTATAAGCACTATATATAACATGCAGTTCACTAAGGGGACTGCCGAGGGCAATATAGCCTATATTGCCTGGTAATGCCTACCCTATCCCACGATTTATTGCGTCAAGGCAAATTGTTCATACAATGGCATAGGAGAGCAGCAAAAACTGTAAATAAAGTTTGATAAATCATCAGTTCTGTGACACAGAAAGAACTTTTACGATGTTTTTAACTAAGAATATAGCTGTTTAAACCTGAAATATCTCCTCAGTTTATCAAGATATCGCTTAATTGCAAAAGTCCTCCGACGTTTTCGGAGATATCCGCTCCTGCTGCATTAACAGTCGGATCGCCTCGTTAGCAGGCAGCTGTCAGGCAGCTGAGGCTCTCTATACCTGGAGACAACGCCAGACTCCCGGCACATTGTTTTCAAACTCCCGCTGGGTTTCACCTCTGAGTGAAACACAGATATAACTCAGTCAGACGATATCTAACGGTTAATGTTTGGTTTATTGCAGTGTTTCATTTCTTACTGAGCAAATCGGTTTGGTTGAAATTAAAGTTAAGCTGCATAAAGGGATAGTTCTATTTAACTTCAATGTCTTACTGGAGAGCTGGGGAGTAGATCTGGAAATGTATAATTCCTTTATCTTTATTCCTGGATGTTGACGCTGGAAAAATTGCCTCTAAAAAGAGAGCAAGCCTGACTGCAGAGCATGTTGATATGCTCACCCTTTTACACTGTCATTTAAAATCCTTGTAAACACGAAGCATTGTCAAAAGCTTGAAGGTCAAATATTTTTGCTATTAAGTACAATTGGATCTTTTTTTGATTTTTTAGCAGTTGAAAATAAATATAAAAGGATGATAAAAAGGATGATAATGATATTGTTAACAATAAATAAAGTCAGTTAAATTTCAAAATAAAATTTTATGGGTTATCATTTTTAGATGTGTTAAATAAAGGAGAGTGGCAAAAAGACATTTAAAGGCAGACATTCACAGGTGTGTAGACTAGAACAAGGGACTTAAAACGTTTTCACAAGCGACTGTAGAGTTAGTTTCAGTCACAAAAAGTTATGATGAAGGTTATAAAAAAAATAATCGTGACTAATCGAAAAAATAATCTAGAGATGAGTCAACTATTTAAATAACTGTTAGTTGCAGCCCTACTGGACAGACAGATTCTTAACTACATTAACAAATGGATATTTATATATTATATGCAGGAAAGAGAGATGACAGGACAAACTAGGAAGAAGGGATCCAACAAGCATCTGAAACCAAACTTAACCCAGTGATGTTGTGGCTTACTTGTTTCTATTTGAATTTGTCTTAAAGTAATGGAAATGTGACTTTCCAGTATGAAACTTGCATTTGGACCAGGTTTAAAGTGATTATTCTTTGGGTCCAATCGGTAAACCATAAGGCCTCATGAAAATTGACCTGCTTTCAGGCCAATCATCCAACTTTCAATTCCTCCACCTAAGAGCACCTTGCTGTTTGGCCAGGGGTTTCAGACTTATCTCAGTGTGGCTACTGCTGCCGGTACTGGTAAGAAATTGTGCAGCTATGCTATGAAAACACTCCCTAACTTGAGTATTTCCTCAGTTGTAGAACATGTGCTTTAAATAATAAAAAAAAAGTAAAAAGCAAAGCCAGCCTCTGATTGTGTATTTGTGCTCTGCCCCCTCCCTTTACATTGGATATCATCATACACCTCAAGCTGCTTTTGGTGATGAAAGAGTCGGTCAGTACAGTCAGAGATACAGGATCATCAGCAGCTGCATGGGTCAGCTTGAGAGCAGATAGATTTATCGGCCCAGCCTCGTTCAGTGTCAGGGGGATCTGTAAGGCTAAGTCCCAGTGAGTGTGTGGATCCCGGTGATTGACTGATTGAGCGCTTAGTGTTTGAGCCTGCGGACAGCCCAAACGAGTTAATCCCCACCCTAACCTCCCTTGTCCCACCACATCCTTTTGCTAATTCCAGAGTAAGAGGAAATGTGACAAATTTAGTGGAGAGGGTTTTAGTTGGGCTTGTCAATAAAAGCTTCTTAATGATTTAATCAGCAGAGATATTTATTTGCTGTAATGCTCTTCACTCTGAATGTTGCACAGGGCTCTGAAGGCCAGCGAGGGCACGCTGATGCAAAATTGTGATTATGGAGCTGGATTAAAAAAGACGAGGCTGTGCTTTTTTGATTATGGACAGAATCAGAGCCAGAGGTTGGCATTTCATGATCCTTTATGGAATCCACTTAAATTTACAATCATGCAACCTAAAGTATTTCAGTTGCTTCTACACACAATCTAAAGGAGGTCTCGATATTAAATCCTAACATTTTTTTTTTTGGGTTATTTATTCATGGACCTTAATGTTTTAGCAAATTTGACTCCAAACCCTAAGAACTGTATTTCTAAAGGTATTTACTGTTACTACCTAGCCTTACCCTAAAAACTTTGTTGGATATAGCTTTTTAACATTTTATTTAACTTGACTAAGAGTTTAGTTAACAAGATTTGGTATGCAAGTGAAGTTGTTCAGAGGTTTTTAGGGCATGTCCCAATGGGAGAATACCACAGGGGAACATTCAGAATTCCCTGGAGGGAAAATCTATCCCTTTTGGCCTGGGAATAATTTGGGATCCCTTACAATGGACTATGAATAGATAGTTGTCTAATTGTGAACTTATCTTTTAAAGTCCTTTCCTAATGACCAAGTTTCTAAGACTTAAATCTAAACTTCTAGTCTTCGATGCCTAAAAGTACGACCACGCTGCTTCATATTTTGATTTTAGACTCAAGCTAAAATTGAAGTAAACTCTCATTAAAGATGCTATATATTATAATACAGAATAGTATACCTTTTTGCTGTTCTGCTCTTTGTAAACATTGGGAGAATAACATGCTTTTAGGTGGTTAATTTGTGATCTGCTCAGGGCAGGAGGCTACAGTCAGATGCTTAACAGAGTGAAGTAGAGTTTAAAACATGGTTATCTTAATAAGAGCAATGGAGGTTCCCTGCTTACTTCCTTCCTTCTGTCTGTCCGTCCGTCCGTCCGTCCGTCCGTCCATCCATACATCCATCCATCCATCCATCCATCCATCCAGTTTGTGGTTTTTGCACATTTAAAAGCCTCACTGTTATAGAAATATCTGCAATAAATGTATAAAGATGTGTTTTAACATTAGTAATAAAGATTGAATACTCTGGTATTCTTAGTGTGGAAATGTCTGGAATTGTTACATGACAAATGTGTTGAAACACTGCCAATTTGTTTTATTATTTCAGCTTTTCTGCTTTAAAAATAAAACAAGTAGATCATGTTTTACATGTATGTTGAAAATGTTTGTTGCAAATATGGTATTTAGTCCATATTTCATAGTGGTGCATGCCTACTCTATATGTGTACTTACACAGACCCATCCACTAAATTAGCTCTGGTGTTCAAATACCTCCAAAAAGGGCGCAATGTGTGGTGTAGGGGTAGAGTGCGTGACCCTGGTAGCTATCCCTGGTTCGAGTCCTGACCCCTGGAACCTGTGCTGCATGTCTTCCTCCTCTCTTCCCCCCACTTCCTGTCTTCCTACTTTGAAATAACAATAATAAAGGCCACTATTGCCACAAAAACAACAACCTCCAACAATAAAAGCCCACCCTTCTGTGCAACCCTTACAGTGTAGGAAGGTGAATGGGCCTTGCTGCTACACAGACGTCCATGAATGGATCGTATAGCTGGCGAATAATCCATCTAAGTCGCTGTGTCCTCTCCTCCTGTAGGTAGTCTTTATGTGCTGCTAAGCAAGCTTATCTCTTCTCTTTCAGCTGTAAATCTATAGGTCTTAAAGGTGCCCATGCCTCAGAAGCATTCAAAGCCTAATGCCGGAGGACTTTCAGAGCTGTTCTAATACTGCGAGATGTGTAGTTTGTTAAACTGGTGAAAACAAAGCGGAAAAAAACTGAACGTTCGTGACAATATATTTATATATATGTTAGGAATGTTCAGAGAGCTTATAACTAGACTGCCAGAGCAGGTCAGTCACTGCACATTAAACAATGCTGCAGTTGGATGCACATGAAAATGACAAAAGCTACTGCAGCAGGCTCACCCCATTGGCTTTGGCTAAGTAAGCAGCACATTGAGTACAATGGAAGACTTGATGTGGAAAGTCTGGCAGGCGGTGGTCATGAAATTACCACCTGCATTTCTTCACTGACATTGATCTTGGCTCTGCTGCGTTCATTTAGGACTCTGCTGACTTAACATTTTCACTTGAAAAATCCGGGCCTTCCCTCAACACTAAAATTGTTTTCAGTTCTCATTCAGTGCGACTATTACCATCATGTCATCCCTCTTTGACTTGCCTCTGCTGAATGAAGGCGATAGAAGCATATAAAAGGCAGGAAAAACAGGCTGCGGGCTCCCTGTTGGTTGAAGGATGAGACTGAGTAGAAGGAAAAGAAATAGAGAAGTGAAGTGGAAAGATCCAGCTTCTTAGATCCCACCAATTACAGGAACATTTGGGGAGCCAGGTTCTGCAGAAGACATTAGCAATCATTCCTCAGTCATCTTCCACGCTCTTTTTTGGCTCTCTTTTTCTGGCTTTATTCTTTGCTTTCTGTCCTTTTCTTTTTTCCATTTTCTGTTATGATACCAGAGGGGTTTCTCTTGGTGAGGTACTTCCTGGAGTAAGTTCTCCTACAGTGTATCAGATTTCTCTCACACAAGACTGTGATGGAGAACTAAAGCATTCAAGGATCCATTTATTTTAGCAAACAAAATGCAAAATGTTTTACTCCCATCACATTATCGTGAATCTGTCTTGCGTGTTAATATTGTATGATATATGCTGCCTTAAGTAGATCAGTCTCCAGCATTGTTTTCCTGCTCATCTGATACTGTTAGAATACAGATGTGGCTCTCCAGCTAAGCCAGGCTGCTGCAGGTTTGTTGGACATGTCAAATGATTCTGTGGAAAGAGCATCACAATCTAAAGACAACATGTATAATGCGCATATGCACCACTGCTACAGAACTGATGTAAGTACTACTGAGTATTACTGATGACTACTACACAAGATTAGCAAAATGGACAGACTTTGGAACAGGAGAAAACCGAAGGACCAAGATGACGGCCCTTTTAGTCTTAGCTCTCAAGTACCAAGGTAACTGCTGGCTCAGCATGTTTGCATGCACCTCTGGGAGTACTGCAACTACATCTGCAGTGGCCACAGAGGTGCTGATTGACTCTGATGACTTAATTTGTTACTTGGGGGGGGTGTAGTTACATAGGACAAGTTTTACTGCAGCCATTCAGGCTTTAAAGGCTTACACGAGCAAGCCTTAGAGTCAGTGGGATGAAGAAAAACCCGTCTCCTGCCTGTGATCTGCTCAGTACCGGTCCAGTTGATGACTCCAGCAGACGCAGTCCTTTCTTCAGGAGACATAAAAAAAATAAGATCATGAAATAGACAAAAGCTCTTCTTCATTTTACAGGAAAAATAGGGAAAGTGACGTTTCTTTTTTTCTGTGCTTAGTAACCCTTTTGTCTTTGTCGGGCCTCAGCATTTTTATGTAGGTGTGGTTACCAGCCCACATCTGGGGTTTTTCCTCTCTTCTTTTAGGGTAGCGGAATTTGAAACTAAAGTAAAATATACAGGTTCCTTCATCAAGCCCTGTCAGAGCGAGGAAGGAGAGGAGGAAAAGAGGTAGAGACAGGGAATGACCATTAGTCTGTTCTTCTCCACTTTAATTTCTCCCGAAGATAAGTGAAATCACATGTTGGCAGCCATTCTAGGAGAAAATATACAGAGGAGCAATAAGAGAGAAAAGAAAGATTCAGGCAGAACAAAACAGAGCAGAGAACAAATAAAAGTTGGTACTCAAACTATAAATGTAAATGGGACAGTTATCCAGGAGCATCTTTATTAACTTTGTGCTTTTGGTAGATTATTTTGGAACACAGCCATACTGTATGTTTTAGGTTGTTTCATGAGTGGCCCAATTTTAGGTTTCACAGTTTTTTGGTGTTAATATGTAGCAGTTACTTTTTGCAGTAGCGGAATGTTTTTTTTTTTGTCCAGGCACATGTGAACACAACTTTTCCACGGCTAATTACAAGTGCTTGACATGCTAGCATGCTAAAACTAAGTTTTAGGGAGTCTTTTTTCAAAGTAATAATTATGAAATTGTGAAAGTCTTCCAGATTTTGAGCCAAAGCTGATCAAATGCAGACCAGACTCCTCAAAACACTGATAAATATCCATTTACTTTAACAATGAAAGGAAACAGGCACAAAACGTTGTTAGCACTTGTTTACAAATAGTTCACATCTTGTCTGTTGCTGTTTTTTTATTCTGCCATGTACCAAATACATGCACATAAACAACAAAAAAATTATGAAACCTTCTTCAGTACTGATAGTCTTTAATAATTGACTCTTGTCAACACAACAGGAACCCAAGAACTGCTTCCTTTCTTACTTTAAACTAAGAATTTCTCTCATAATAACAGTTTACTTTCTTCGCAGCAGCTGCATAGTGCTTCACAAAACAGACGTCACTTTAACGAGAGACATTGTGCCGTTTTTATATACCAAGGTCCTATGGCACGAGATCATGTTACACTAATAATAATCATCTCACTACTGTTAGCAGTACCAGACTTCAAAATGTGTGCGTTTTTTATTCATTTAAACATTACCTGTAGATGTTCACTAACAGATGACATAGTATGTACAGGGGTTGGACAATGAAACTGAAACACCTGATTTTAGACCACAATAATTTATTAGTATGGTGTAGGGCTACAATGTTTGAACCATTGGATGCACATGGTCCTTAAGAATGGTTCGGTAGTCCTTGGCAGTGACGCGCCCATCTAGCACAAGTATTGGGCCAAGGGAATGCCATGATATGGCAGCCCAAACCATCACTGATCCACCCCCATGCT